>CM027863.1:5580779-5790515 GCA_016097605.1 Eucalyptus guilfoylei | reverse complement strand
ACTTGATATTACATGACTAGGTTATTGTAAGTAACTTGATGTTCTTTGAAACTAGACAATAGTTATTCTCATACAAATAAACTTAAGTTGATGGCTCTTTGTAAATCACATTGCTTAGGTCTTGTTCATAATTTATGAAATCGGCTTGATGCTTATGACATGATATTATGATGCTTTATGACATCAATATATGTTCTTCTCTCGCTGATGGAATGGTGCTAAGTTTTATTCAAATGATTGAATTCATGATAATATGAAATTCATATTTGACATTCTGAGGGATGGCGGAGATAGAGGAGAGCTTAATGAGTGGGATCTTGACAGATGACCTTCTTGATGAATGAATATATATATCATTTAAAGCGTGTAGAGACTTGAGCGGTTTACCTACTATTGCCTATTTTGATGAAGTCCATTTACTTGAGACATGCATTTGCTATTTCTATTTTGTGGACATTATTATGCTTGTTTCTTATATTTGTAAGGCCTTGAACTATTTTGATCGTCTGCCTTATACTTGGGATTAATATGCATATATTGTCATGAACTGAGTCCGAGATTTATTTTGGGATTTCGATTTTTTTGTTAATCTTAAAACAGATTCATGATAAGAATTATCTACTTATTTAGGATTGCATATGATGATTTAGTTTAATATTTTATTGCTAGAATACTCTTTGACCAATCCGAGTTGATTGTCTTGATCGAATGTGGATGATTCATGTTTGTTTGAACATTACACTCACCACCTTATTGGATTGTGCCGTATGGTGAACATAGGAGGAGATTGTTGGATATATTGTTAATATAGTCCAAAATAATATGTTCACATACAAGCCCAGTAGGTAAAAGCATGGTTATTTGGGTCCATATTGGCCGGAGCCCAATAACGTGCATATAAAAACTCTAGGGTTTCCTAACGCGGAGGTAACACCGTTGAGCGTTCCAAACTTGGTCTCTTAGTGTAATATTTCAAGCAATTGTTTTTCTCTCTCAAACCTATTACCTCCAACGAGTTTGTATCAATGTAAGTCACCAAAATTTCATATTGTAAATAATGAATATTTTTTTCTTTAATTTCAAATTAAAATTAATAATTTTTCTGAAAAGTGATTTTAATTCGTGGATCATGTGAAATTTAGATTATATTTACCAACAAAAATAATGTTAACAACGGAAACTTAAGAAAAATGAAGAAGGTGGCCGCACCTCATCTCACAACATGGCACTATCTTAGCTCAATGAGGGCAAATTGGTAACTTGGGGAAAGCCAACTTCGGTGTGGTCAATGTTTGTCCTACCAAAATGGATTGTGTATCAAGTACTAATAATTTCTAAACTTTGGTATAGTATCCTTGTATTTTTAATTGTCTTATGTGCTCTAAAATTATTCTTAAATGTTCAATCTAATCCCTAAGCTTTCCAACTTGATTCAACCTCAACTTTTCATAACCAAGTGAAATCAATCACTTGATATATACAAGTTTACATAATTACACTAATTCCCAAAATTTATAATATTTTTTCAATTCAATTCATATCGTAAATCAACAACATGTATGCTATCTTTTTAATACCTTTTTACAATTTTAGTATTTATAAATGTTACAATAGTTTCAAATAAGTATATGTATGATATCAATAATAGTCAAAATTAAACCTCTTTCTAGAGTTATATTGGGTTATTAATCCTTTCACTTGAAAATAAGTGTTTAACTATCTCTCGATACTCATGTTAATCTAAATCTTTTTCCTAATATTTTACATTGATAAATTTTTTTAGTTTTTTAAGCGTTTCATGTATTTTTAATGAAATTTAGCTAAATCTATAAATGAGGAGATTAAGATAGCAGGAACATCAACCCGACAAAACACTAACTGAGGTTCTAATTTTGCTATAATAAAGACCATAAGTTAGAACATATTTAAATGAAATTATTGTAATATTTATAAAATTTTTAAGCTTTTGTGTTTCATATATTCTTAATTAAATTTAGCTAATTCTATAAATGAGAAAATTAAAGTAGCGGGAACATCAATCTAACATATCTCTAAATGAGGTGTTACTTTTTTATTATTATTAGAGACTATAAGCTAAACACGGTTGAATGAAAAAACTAAACGTAAAAAAGTAACACAAGGATAGAATTTTTGTTGTTGTTTAGGATATGGATGGAATTAAAAGATATTTAACATTCGGGCAATAGTGTAATTATGGAAATTTGTGAATTTATCGAATGACGTATTGGATTTTGTTGCAAGTTAAGGATTGATTGAACGTTTAACTTTCATTATCTGAAAATAGTCTTATCTGTGAAATTCGATGGAGGATTTCAACGTACTTCCAACCAAAGTTTAAAAAGAAAATTCTTTCACTAAACTACGCAATACATTCACTTTCCCTCGGACTAAAATCTCCACAATGGAGATAAACTGAGAATTTAAAGGAAACATTTTATACTTTCATTTTCATATAGATGTACACAACTGCATATCACATTATTTCACTTTGATGTAAACATATTTTAGATCCTGACAAATAACCTGCGCAATGAGGGCTTACATCTAGTGACAACATGCAGGCTTTTGTGCACAAAATTGTTTCTTGGCGGTTCTCAAAATCAATAAATTAAAGTCAAAATCATCATTTATCTCCATTTTTACTTTCTAAAATTTCAATTGCTATATGTAACCCTCATTCATTGAGTAAAAACTCAATTTTCTTTCTATGCAAATATAATCACCATTTTGTCTCATTTTTACAAAAGTGTCGATATGATTTACAAACACTATGGTCATTGCATAAGTTTTAATCTATAGTTTTGCATACAATGATTTTCATCTGATATCTACAATGACATCACTAAATATATTTAGCAAATATAATTTACAATATCATCTTAAGAAAAGTTGGGCACACGTGAGCGCGACCGTGAGAACTCTTGTAAATAATGTAACAAAAGATATTTATTATTGCAATATGAATGTGTACATAACCAACTAAAACTAATGAAATAGAAAAATATTAACCAATTTTGATATAACTTTCTTAAACTTTAAAAGGTTGGGATAAATAATTTACTTGAAGCATCAATAAATGCCCCCATATAATTACAACCACCCATTGGAAACGAAATATTGTCAAGAAAATGATGTGAATATTCTTATGCTGAAAATAGATCAATGGAATCCTAGATATGCATTCTTGTAGAAATATATTTTGAATTTTATTAAAAAAATAAAAATTGAATCTTGCTTATTTCATGATGATGCATTTATATATAATACATACATTTATCTTAGAAGATGGCATTTCCATCAGTTCTTGCAAAAGAGTAAGATAGACATCAAATGATTACCAAAATTAAAATGAAGCGTATTCTTTTCTAAAAAAGGCAATTGAAGTCGACCGGATTAAAAATAATCTCGAAGAAGTTATTTCAAACTTCATATAAATAGTAATTGTCATATGGAGTAGATAGAAGAAAGTACTTTGCTTTCACGAAGATGTACAAATAATATGGTCCCCCCTTTCCATACCAAGCTCATGGTAAAAATGTTAGATTCCGACAAATGTAGGAAAGCTATTTAGAGAGGGGAATTTACATTCTCACTTTATTTTTTCAATGTTTTTTAATTGATTCATAATACGTGTTCAAAATAGTTTGTGCCATATTATGATTATATAAGTGTTGCAATTTTGTGTCTAATGTTTTCTCAAAATCGGAGGAATAAACCGATATGATGGGGTTCAAATCCACTTTAGATAGAATTTCAGGCATTGATTGGTGTGAATATCGTTCTGTTATAATTATATGCATCTTATTTCTCTAGCAAAATACACATCAACACAATAATTTAAAATTATATAGCAAATGTAAACTCATACCCGTGCAACACACATTTATCTTGCTAGTTTAAATATATACGAGAATATCTATATATCAAAAGTAAATAGGAGCAGCATAGTATCAGGGTGACGTGGTCTTCATAGAATTGTAAATTTATTTTACAATTTGAAGTATAGAAAAATTTTATCTTTAGTTTTTTGGTTGGGAAAATGGTTTTTGCCCCGTGATTTTTTCTGAATAAGAATTTCTCTGTCTTTTCCACTTCTTTGAGAAACCGAAAGTATGTGATGTGAAATATTGTTACCGTTGTCCCAAGAACCTGCATCGGGTACTCATCGCCCGAACACGATCCGGTCACCGGTTCGATCCCGCAACCTTGACCTATGTCCGTGGCGCCAGGCGTAGGTGCTTGGTAGCCTAGACCCAAGACCCTGATCCAAGACGTTGGTCCCTTGATTGCACTCAAGTCTATATGTTTCAGTGTTTTTCAATTAAAAAAAGAAAAAGTATCAGAAAATGACTACTATATATTTGTCAAGGACACTCGGACACAGCAAAACGGAAACCACTTCCTTTGAAAGAACTACTTAAAATTAGTTTCCAGTAGATCCGCTAGACATTCCGTGCGATGGACTAGATGATCATTTTCAGCTGTCTCAAGAAGATGAAAAACATTGCGTGGACAACAAATTTAGAAGAAATGAAAGTGATATCGAGAAAAAAGTTTTCATTATCGTGTTTGAAGGGGAAATTACCAAAAATTCTATTTTAAAATTTTTTGAATTTATTTATTATTTTCTTTTTCCTAGGTCAACTCCGCCGTAAATCGCTAAAGCAAAAAAAAGGAAGATAAGAAAAAAGGAGAGATAATTAAAAAATATTATATTATTAAAATTGTCTACATCAAAGACTGCCGCACCACGATCTAAATTAATCAAGATTCTTACCTAATTCACGATATCACCCGATATTATTTCTATATTCGGATGGATGACAGATCACGAATTTTTCTGAAATAAACATACTTTAGAAAAGACGAGTTCCTTCAATTGCTTGCATTAATGAACAACTATCAATTAGTCACTACCTATTTCAGATCAAAGATTAAAACAAATTCTACAAAAATAAGAAGGGACAAATTACTATTAATAAAAGAAATAATGGATGATTCTGGGTTGCTACCTGTCTGTGGTTTGGAAGATTGCTCTATTCATCTAAGCAGAGTTGACTGACTCGAGGAATATGAATAATCTGTACATGAACCGGTATGATCATGTCTTTTAATCTTATCCAATGGAAGATGTAGATTGGGCTCTTTTATTGCAAAAAATAATGGGTAATGTGGCACGTGTTATTTAAAAATTATGAAAAAAAGAATTCTTTCGACCGGTACATTATCATCAATGTTAAAAAATCATAGTTAGTAGAAGCATTCATTTTCATGAGGTTGTTGATAAGCATAGCGAGGAAAGTAAGTAAAGGACGACAAGATTCTTGCACGCTTCGGGTCATGATTGCCTAGGGCTTTACTAAATTGTCTTTTGTTCATGCCTGGATTTGGATGCATGAGATTGTCACTTTCATGTTGAAGAAGGACAAAACTAGGCAGCACAATCACATGTTTCATGTTGTCATGATCAAGCAATAGGGGATACATTTAAAATCTTCAGAATTTTTCTAGTAACTAGTTGGTTGATGAAAATGATTTTCTGAAATTGTTTTAAGACTTTAGGGCGTTTGAACAACGGAAAATTATTCAATTGACAGAAAGCATATTCTATCAACTAAAAACAACAAGTTTAAGTTATAGGAAAACAACTTCTCTTTCCAATAAGAAAGATAGCATTATACTTTATTTTTTTATAATTTTCGATAAGTCTCGTATGTTTTTTTTCCAGAAATATTGTCTATCATCCCTTGAATACTTCACCTATGCTCATGTTCTTCTACTTTTTCCCAAAAACATAGCCATATATGATGTTTTACAAATACTTTTTCACAATTTATTTCCTTTTTTTTTTTTTTGTAATTCTTGTTATTTTGATGGATTGCATGATAAACAAAGAATCTATTTTTGGATTCTAGTTTGTTGGTCCTTACATATCATTTCTAACGATGCAAGCAGCCTTATGTAGATTCGCTTATTATCAATTATTATATAATCGAATTTTTAAGCATAATTTCATTACCAATATACTCTGGAAAATGATTTACTTTCTCTGAAATTGAATTTCCTGAAAACACTTTTCAGGATGAAAATTTTTCTGTGAAATAAACATACTTTAGAAAAGACGAGTTCCTTCAATTGCTTGCATTAATGAACAACTATCAATTAGTCACTACCTATTTCAGATCAAAGATTAAAACAAATTCTACAAAAATAAGAAGGGACAAATTACCAGCCAATAATCTCTCTCTCTCTCTCTCATTTTCACACCAACGTACTGTTTGAGTGCAAGTCAAATACACAGATAATTAAAAATAAATTAATTTTAATTACAAAATAATTCTCAAATAACTCGTATCTTAGCCATATCTTTGACTTTTTACGTGGTATTTTTAGGTTTCTTGAGGCAGATGGATTGAGTCCCCCGCATCGAGCGCAGATCAATGGCCGGCACGGCGTGAAAAGCGGAGGCCACGTGCGGACGCACGGCTTCCACCTAATGATGACCCGCCTCACCGTGTGCAACGCGTTACAATGCTCGTCCGAGAAGGGACCGGATAACGTCAAGCTCATGCAACCGGCATACGCGGACAGCATCGCGGCCAGAAAATTCTTGCAGCACCATATTTTATCAGCAACCCCGTAATAAAATAAGATTTTACGTGTTCTACATTGGAATTTAGGGTCTCAGGCTGTCGGATTTTCATTGGTTAACTTCTATTTTGGGACGGAGTGCGTGTGTTTTATCTGTTTCTATATTATAATAACCGAGTTGCAGATAAGGAAACAGCAAGGAGAGATTGACATGCGAGAGTCAAGAAGAAGAGAGAAGAAAGTCAAACTGGTTTTTATTAATTTATCTATTTTGTGTGTGGGTGTCTTGAACTTCATGACCCAATCAACTCCAAAGACTTTGAGAGAAATTGAATATAGTGAGTTTTGAAGCAAGTGATTGGTCGTTGGGATGCAAATGGATTGGCATGACGAACGCTAATTCTCTCGAGACTTGTCGATTTCAATTTGGTTGGTAAAACATTAGGAAATGAAATAGTTGATCAAGATAAGACTGGTTGAAAATTGCTAGGAGGAGAAAACTTTTTTACATAAACACCTTAAGCTTACCCAGATCATAATTATAGTAGATAATATGAGAATTGATTTCATCGTCTTGTCCCACCTTTCACCGAACTCGCCAAGAAAACAAAACCGGACTATCATTTTGAGCAGATTAATTACCTTGAAAATTTTCATTTTCATTATCTTCTCATACTCAATTACTAGTCTAGTTTTTAATGAAATTATTAAAACTTCTAGTGTTTGAGATCCCTTTACCCAATATGGCAATTGAAATGACACTTATTATACAATATCAAACTGCTGACTACATATAAACGTGATCGGTGATGCTTTATCGACAATCGAGTAAGTCAAAGCGTCTAAAAATGAAATTGTTCAAATATTTTTAGTTTTGTGTTTTTAGAGAAATAACTCAAATTTTTCTAGATAGAGAAGAGGGCTACTAAAAGAAAAGGAGGACATCTCGATCAGTCATATAATTATAGCGTCGAGTGAAAAGAAATGCTCACCTTTCAAATAAATTGTATCTGATGATGAATCCAAAAACTCATGATAAAATATAAACACTTGAGAAGATGGAAAATTGGGAGTGTAGAAACCAAACATGCCCAAGCAATGAAACGTTGACCCATCCATCACCAATAAATAAGCTATTCCCTTGCAATGGTTTCTTCGGAATCGTTCTTCCACGTGGCTTAATGTTCTGTGGTTTTCATACAATTAGTTTTCTCCTGAATCGCTTGCTTTATTCTTTGAAATTAGGGTTCCACATAGGGTCGAGGTTGCTATCACGAGAGTGATGAGCAACCATTCCATGCACTCGAAAATAATGATGATCTGGTTTTGAGAGCGAGGGAGAGAGAGAGAGAGAGAGAGAGAGAGAGAGAGAGAGACGTGATGGTAAGAGTTGCCCCAGTTTGCGCTGCTAAATACAATTGGCCTATGACCTTGGCCTTTAGTTTTGATTGGATGGGTTAAGCAAGCTCATGAGTTTCGAGATGATATCTACACAATCATATTCAAAAAGCTAACTTATGGAATATACAACTGAAAAAGTTATGTTAAGATATACTAAAATTAGGGAGAATTACTAAAAAAAAAGTTTTAAATTTATTGTAATTATGCCAATTTAGTAATAAATATTTTTTTTTTGCCAATTGAGTCATGAATTTTTTGTGTTTATGCTTATTCAGTCCTTCGCATTAATTTTGGCCGAAAATGGCTAATATGGATGTCGGTTACTTAGCGTCTTACATAACAATTGATATTGACATGAATAATTTTTAATAAAATTTTAATTTTTTTTCAAATTTTTTTTATTTGTTGTTTTTCTTTTTCAGCTTTTATCCCCTTCCCTTCTTCCTCTTGCCGGTCACTGGATCAATGGTTGTTTAGAGGTGAGAGTTGATGAGGTTGGCCTTGCCACCAACCACTCGTGATGGTGAGTACTCAAAAGATGAGTGTACTTGAGTACCTAGAGGCATTCGATGCCCCTGAGCTTCAAATACGGAACAACGCCACCTTCGACAATGGAGAATCCAAAGATTCCACTGCTATCGCCATTAAGGACTCTTGGCCTTCCATCGATCCTGTCTTCCTAAAACTTTATGAATCGCTTGAGTCGGACGATTTTACAAAGAAAACCGGAATCGCAAGTGCGCCAATTTCAAGTTTATTTCGTAAGTTGAATCTTTTTTATGTGGGGGCACATCAAAATTGGATTTACATCTTTTAGTCAATAGATTTCACATCGTAGAATCCGATGCATTGATTTTTTGTTTACATTGTTTTAGAGATTGTGGGATATTATTTGATATCGTAGTTTAATTTTTTAGTAGCTGGCAAATTAGATTAGATTAGACTAGACAATAGATAATATTTTTAGATTTTTCTAATTTACAACTCCAAGTATTTGTTTCCTATAGCTTGAATTTCTCTCTTTAGTTTTTTAGTTATAAGTATTGCTTCTCATTTCATATAGAAATAACTTATCCTTCTACCTTATAAAACATTGAGAGATTATCTCTGTTGCACTTCTGCGTGTGCGCCCTTCGGCCGTGTGTTCACAATGAGCATCTGAAAGGTGTGGAAACATTGAAAGGTTTGGCTCATCAACGAGCGTCTCAACAGGCAATAAAACAACGGCCGGATGCGATGACTATCCGATCCAAGGCTTTTCACCTAGAGAGACAATCCGAACTGGGTGACAAAGTGGCACCAGGAGGGAATCAAGCCCATGGCCAACCGTTTGACAAACCTGCCCCAGAAGTTAGGAACATCCGACATCAACCCTACCTCAGGGAGATTTTCATGATGATCACGACGAGTACAGAGTTCACAGAGGTTATGGCAGCCGCTTATTATGGAGGTCGTGATACATGCTATAGACATAATGGTCATCATGGGTGAGATTGACGTGGAGATTACGAGCAAGATTATGACCATCAATGAGCAAGAGAGTTGTATAAATTTCATTGTGACCTTCCAAGTTTTAATATGTATTTCTAGGCATAGATTAGTAGAACTCCGCCTAGATATATGATGCCGTTAACCAAACGGTACAGACCCCGTCTGTGAAGAAATAAAACATGTCCCATGCAACCATAAAAGAGTAGTCTAGCAGTACGCTAAGGAGAGAAAAAGTAAAGCAGTACATAACGACTAAAGCCCGAGTTTTACATGGATCAAGCCCAGAAATTACACTACTGGAAAGAAGACCTTGCATCATAGTCATACATTAGCGACCTCTTCAAGTGTCTGACTAGGGATCAATACAAGTTTAGAGAGACTGCTATGCAAGCACAGACTTACACAGATACTGAAAATAGTAGATTAGGCATGATATCGAATGTAAGGACAAGTTCAGTACCTCTCCGGATCATCATGTTGCTCACTACCGTCTGGACTTCTCATGATGCCTGCATGAGAGAGCAAAACCCACACGTGAGTCACAAACTCACCCCCTGTGGAGAGGTACTTAGCGTGAGCCCCCATATCATTTGAAGGAGCCACATACAACATCATTTCTGCCCAGAAGTCGGCCAAGATCGTCCAAATATGCTCATCATCTGTTGCTTCAATCGGAAGTTGACTTCCCAGCCGAGTGCCTTGACCCACAATTGTTTTGCCGTATTGTTCATTGTCAAGGGCCTTCAGCTTTTGAATCCTCTCATCCATCAAAATTGAGCTTGCCTCAAATAATTCCCTAGCTTCTTTCACAACACGACCGAATATGTATTCAGATCTGTAAGGGTGATTGGGTAGTAGTCTTGGGGCAAAAGCAACCAAATAAGCAAGATATTTCGATAGCGTAGTTGCTATATTGAAGTTCTCCCTTTGTCCTTGTGAAACGAGAGAAGGTACTGCCCCGTTGTTCATGCTCGTAGATACTGGTCGCTATGTGCCAGACCATTATAACATGAGTAGTTGACTCGAGATTGCATGCCCATGAGAACTGATCAAACACGTTGTTGCGTCTCAAAGAAGCTCTCCCATTCTCCAAGTTGCGGGTGCCATTGTTCATTAGAGACCGCGCAATTGCCTTCATTACCTCTTTGGACAATTTGGTGGGAGCAATTTCCTGCTGACCATCCCTTTCCTGATCAAAATAAGCCGCGGTAAAGCTATTATATATCAACTTTGGCGGATGATAGCTGCATTTTTCCAGAAGTGAGTATTGCCGAAGTTGTCCTCCCCATGGTTTCGGAGCTTAATTCCACACATTATCTCGATAACCTTCTCTGCGATTCTGTTTCTTTGGCACCACTCATTTCGAACGTATATACATATATATAATACCTTGGCCCATTCTGAGAAAACCCTGATGCCAAATTGGACAATCTCAATACCAAGGATCACAATCATCATTAAAAAGGTTACCAAAGCATCGGCAGAAAACCATGTGCTTTCATTTTGAGATTTTTGGTAACTTGATATTATAGCCAGAGAGAAAGCAAGCAAAATGACTAGTTGCAGTACTTCCACTATTATATGATGGGGACTGGGAGTAACCGAGAAGTTGGTGTAGAATAGATCGAAAAGAAATGCAAGTTCTACCTCAATTACTCTGAAAACTCGCTGGTAACCATTCGCTTCAGAATGTAGGCTATGATGAATCAGGGACCATAACTTGTCGTGAGCTTCTTGGGGCAACGAGTAGCCGGCGAATCTCAGACGGATAAGCTGGAAGAGCGAAAAAGAGAGGCAAAGATCCTTGAGTTTGCCATCTGGGTCTCCTTCTCTCGCGCTTAAAAAGCCTCCCGCTGCAATTCCAAACCTTTTCAACGGTGATAACATCATCCGTGTTACCTAATGATATTCGATACTCTGGTGCTTTTCCTCAAAAAACAGTGGCCGTCGCCTCCAATATGCTGGTAAGAACCACAAGCGGTCCTTTGTCTCTTTTGTCTCCCTCACGAAGTACTTGTAACCTCGCAGAGAAGATGGATCAACTTGGTTTGAATCGCTGTTTTGGTGCTCGGTTTTCATGTAGTCGGCTAACAAAATACAGTTTGTCTGCATCACATCCTTGCTTGCTGACATCAAAGCTCGGACTCTATAGTCGACTTTCACGAACACCAAACATAAAAGATACATAAGGATCCGCATTATGTTCGATGTGGGCGTGTAGGTACCAATGACCCACCCTATCATAACACCTTTACCACACATCTCGATATAAAATGACTTCCATCGTTCGACATCCTCAAGGCTGTGTACCGTGTAGGAATCAGCGCTTCCAAGAACCATCACCAAGAAAACTGCCCCCAGGGGGAATAACTCATCGCAAAACGTAGCATTTTGGATGAGGCCCAGAGTGTATGCGACCGCAGTGAATGAAATGGTATAGGCTGCGAACCCGAACAGTGTGAATGCGCGGTTATTGCAACATCGCCTGAACGCCCCAAAGACCCCCAAAAAGGTTAGAAAGCAAGCTAGGAGGACCAGCAGCGCCTCGATGGCTATAAGCCTGAGCTGGCGACTCTCCTGCGTATCCACCAAGCGATGTGTGCAGAAAGGCTCTGCCGGCGTCGGGTAGGGCGCTGGCATTGACATGTTGATCGAGGCTAGAGAATCACCTGTTGTGAAGGGAAAAGAAAAGATCGTTAGAAGATCATAAAGGCACCAGGATGGAGTCTATTAACAAAAACGAAGAAGCAAAAGTCCTTCATAGCGGGATGAAATGGAAGCAGTAACAGAGAGTCCAGTTTTACATTTTGACTCTTAAAGAGAAAGGACTTGAGTTTTGATTGAGAAGAAGTAAACAAACAAGTGCAGTAGCAGTAGTAATTATAATAACAACAATTTATTTACTATTATGTAAAATAAAGAGGGCCTCCTACTTTTGAAAAAAACACAATTCTTGTTTTCTTCCTCAAATATCCTCAATTAGTTATTTTATAAGTACTCTGTCAATAAAAACCCTCTGTCCATACTATTCTTACTTCTTTTTTTTCAACTTCATGTATTTTGTCCAAATCATGTGAATTTATGGTCTTCAAGAGAATCCGTTGTATTCATTCCACGTTGTCGCGACCTAAATTTCGAGGGGCACCACCTGGATTTAGGCTAATGGACTACTAAATCAAAACTTAGCTCAGGCTCTCCCAAACTCATATCAATTCGCGACTTAAGTTTAAATGATTAACATGCAAAAGGAGTTGCTACTAATCAATTTACTAGGTCGATTAAATTCCTAAGTAAAATAATTTGAGAATTATTTTACTTCTACGAGTAAGAGATTTTGGTATGGGGACTTGGTTACACTAAACTTTTCAAATGCCCTTTTCGGTACCTTTCTTTTTATTTCGAAAAAATGTTTTGTAGGCAGTTTGAATTAATTTTAATTCACTTCCCTAATATGTGAAGTGATCATGCGGGTGCGCAAACCACCAATTTAACACCCAAATAAAGCAATGAACAAGTTGCAGGACTTACCTAGCAACGGCATCTGCGATGTTATATCAAATTCATATCAACAATCTTAAATATGATATCTAATTAACACGCAATCACTTAATCTTTTTCAAGATTTTCTTTTATTTAAATGAAGCCTAGAAATTACGTGTAATGTAATGCGATGACGTACAAAATGACACGCAACATGCAACCTAACATGTAAACTATATGTCACGCGATAATTATTAGATGACCTTAATCCTAATGACTCGACGTTTCTAACTAAATGAATCTGGCAGCAATTTCATCAAATGAAATGCATTTCATGAACTTAATTCTATATGACGTGCATATGATTTTTTTTTTTTTTTTAATAAGCACGCGATCTATCCTAATATGCAATGACGCATAAATAATGTCCTAATCCTAATTTTTTTCTTTTTCTTTTTATGAAATTCAAAATTAAAATTGCCAAATAATTAAACATGCAATGCAAATTTTTTTTTTAAAAAATCCCTATTCTAAACATGCAAGATAACTCTAAAACAAGAAATATTCTAAAGCGAATCTAATCTATCTCAAATCTTTTTTGATTTTTTTATTTACGAAAACAAATCGACTCAAACCACATGACGGCAAATCAAAGCAGGATAAGATTAACATCCAACAATTGACGAACCATATCTCGCATATAAGATCGGTTAGTCAATTTCGAATAAATCGCTAATCAATATTGAGAGTGAGATCGGATTGGCAATTTTTTAGCGATCGCGAAGTCGGATTTGAACGTGAAAATCAAACTGTCAATCCCTAATTTAAGAGTTGATTTCATATTGAGAAATCTCAATCTTACGATAGGGAATAATTCTACTAAAAAAACCAAATAAAGTAAAATAAAATAAAATAAAATAAAATAAAGTGAATAAAAAAAACTACCTAATTTGATTTTTTTTTTCTTCCAAACAAGGCTAGGCAGCTCGTGGTGGTTCGCCGGGGGTGATGTGATGGGTCGCCAAGGGAGTTGGTGCGCTGCAGGCGTCGGGTCGCTAGTCGGAGCGGCACGGGTGGAGCAGCAGGCAGCTTCGCTCGGAGGAGGCTCGGAGCGGATCTGCTGGGCGTCGAACGAGCAAGCGGGGGGTGAACGGCAGGCAGAGCTCGGCGGCTGTGGCAGCGTCGGTTCGCGGCTGAGGAGCGGCGTCGGGCTGTGGCAGAGGATCGATGTCGGGCTGTGACAGAGAAGCAGTTCGTCGGGCAGAGGGTGGAGCGACTTGACTCGGGCTCGGGCAAAGGGAAGCTTAGCGATCGCGCGGTGGACGATCGGCACGGAGACGCAACGAAGGTGCGGCGCTGGGCTGGGCAGATCGCGGACAGAGCAGGGGCGTCGCTCGGGCGGCGATGGCTCGGCAGCAGGGGAGCTCAGCGATCGGTCCTGGCGTCACGATCTGCAGCAGTGGTGGGCGTCGGGTAGCAGCAAGCGAAGCGGGTTGCAGGCAAAGGTGAGCGCGACAGTGGCTGGCGAAGCTTCGGGCTGGCGACGGGGCAACGGAGTCAGGCGTCAGGCGTCGCAGCTGCTAGCGTCGGGTCACGCGGCGATGCTAGTGTCGAGTCGAAGCAGAGGCCGGCGGAGCTCAGGCGGAGGGCGGCACGTGCGAGCGACGGCAGCAGCGAGTCGCGGGTTGTTGGGTGGAATGGCGAGGCGGAGGCGTCCAGTGGGCAGAAGGCAGAGCGCGAGCAGACTGCAGCAGCCTTCCCGGGGAAGAAGAAGGGTTCTTTCCTTTTTTTTTCAATTCTCTCTCCCTGTCTCCCTCACATCTCTTTCCCTTTGCTGCCGTCCACTCTCTCTTCTTTCACGCTGACTTTTTTTTCTTGAGAAGAACCCAAAAGATTCTTTTGAATTTGTGTTGTGTTTTTTTATTTTTACCTAGAACCTAAAGAAAGCCCCCATATGTCTCCCTCACGTCTCTTCCTCTGCTGCTGTCCTCTCTCTCTTCTTTCACTCATTCTTTTGGACTTTTTTTTCTTGAGAAGAACCCAAAAAAAAAAAAAAAAGATTCTTTTCACTTTGTGTTGGTATTTTTTTATTTTTACCTAGAACCAAAAGAAAGCCCTCATCTGTCTCCCTACTTCCCCTCTGCTGCCGTCCTCTCTCTCTCTTCTTTCACTCCTTCTTTTTGACTTCTTTTTCTCTTGAGAAGAACCCAAAATGATTCTTCACTTTGTGTTGTGTTTTTTTATTTTTACCTAGAACCAAAAGAAAGCCCCCATCTGTCTCCCTACTACCCCTTTGCTGCCGTCCTCTCTCTCTTTTCACTCCTTTTTGACTTTTTTTTTCTTGAGAAGAACCCAAAAAGATTCTTCACTTTGTGTTGTGTTTTTTTATTTTTACCTAGAACCAAAAGAAAGCCCCCATCTGTCTCCCTACTTCCCCTCTGCTGCCATCCTCTCTCTCTTCTTTCACTCCTTCTTTTTGACTTTTTTTTTTTTTTTTTCTTGAGAAGAACCCAAAAAGATTCTTCACTTTGTGTTGTGTTTTTTTATTTTTACCTAGAACCAAAAGAAAGCCCCTATCTGTCTCCCTACTTCCCCTCTGCTGCCGTCCTCTCTCTCTTCTTTCACTCCTTCTTTTTGACTTTTTTTTCTTGAGAAGAACCCAAAATGATTCTTCACTTTGTGTTGTGTTTTTTTATTTTTACCTAGAACCAAAAGAAAGCCCCCATCTGTCTCCCTACTTCCCCTCTGCTGCCGTCCTCTCTATCTTCTTTCACTCCTTCTTTTTGACTTTTTTTTTCTTGAGAAGAACCCAAAAAGATTCTTCACTTTGTGTTGTGTTTTTTTATTTTTACCTAGAACCAAAAGAAAGCCCCTATCTGTCTCCCTACTTCCCCTCTGCTGCCGTCCTCTCTCTCTTCTTTCACTCCTTGTTTTTGACGTTTTTTTTCTCTCGAGAAGAACCCTAAAAAGTATCTTTTCTCTGTGTTGTTTTTTTTTACCTAGAACGAAAAGAAACCCCCCCCCCCCCCGGTTCTATCTCCTCGCGTCTCTTCCCCTCTACTGCCGTCCTCTCTCTCTTCTTCCACTCCTTCTTTTTAACTTTTTTTTTATCGAGAAGAACCCCCGAAAGGAAAACTTTTCCTTTCTATTTGTGTTGTGTTTTTTTCTTTTACCTAGAACGAAAAGAAAACTGCCCCTCCCCCTCAATCTTTTCACTGTACACGGCTCCTTTTATAGACAAAATATATATATATATATATATATATATCTATATATATATCTATATATATATATATGATCTTAAATAAAATATTTCATCTCCTTTTTAATATACAAGAAAATTACCTATAACTTCCCGATTACCAAAATCATTTTATTTTCCTGTTCTCTATTGATTCTATCGCATATTGCTAAAGATAAAATTGCAATGCAATTTTTTTAAATTCAAAAATCTACCGTAATATCATATCAAATCTCCATTTCTCACAAGATAATTAAAAAAAAATGGGCTTTGGCTAATTTGCTCCTTTGTGGGCTTAGTCCAACTCATCAAATTAAAGTTCAAAACTACCAATTTGAACTCATCTGTCACCAGCCCAAAGCAAATGCAATAATAACAAATAAATGACCTAAAATTATATGCTATGGATTTTAATATTTTTTCCAAAGATAAAATTAATCCTAATTTTATGCAATAAATAAATAATTGAGTAATCAAAATTTAGGTGTCAGCACACGTGTACTTGAGAAGATACTTTCAAGATGAAAAATAAATTGACTGTATAAAATTTTCTTCCCGTTTATGGCTTCAATCCTTTGTCGACCGCTAATAGATTTCCGGTTCCATTCACTAAAGTATGAGGTTCAGCTACCTTGTCCCCTACATCCATTCAATGAAAAACTAAGGTAGGGTCCCACCAAACCGAAACGGACTCTAGGATTTTTTATGCTTGAAGCCACTTTGTTTGTCAAAAAATTAACAAATATGGATTAACATTTATAGCTCATTTTTTCAAATCAACACATGAAAATTGAATCATTTTCCTTGAAAACGCTTTTTGTAACACATTTCTAGCAAAACCAAAATTTTTGCAAGTAGAAAAGGACCTTGGTCTATAAATGTAATATAGTTTTTGTTGGATATATTGTTAATATAGTCCAAAATAATATGTTCACATACAAGCCCAGTAGGTAAAAGCATGGTTATTTGGGTCCATATGGGTCGGAGCCCAATAACGTGCATATAAAAACTCTAGGGTTTCCCTACGCTAGAGGTAACACTGTTGAGCGTTCCAAACTTGACGTCTCTTGGTGTAATACTTCAAGCAATTGATTTTCTCTCTCAAACCTATTACCTCCTTGAAGTATTAGGTTCGTGTGTCGGATTTGAGCGAGTAAAGTGTCTTCTTGAAGATTTTGTCAAGACGAACTCGCGGCTGTAATTTACTTTCGATTTCGACGGTGATATTGGCCGGATCTGAGTTTGAAGATTCGAGTGACCGAAATCTTTGATTCAAAAACCCAAAAATTATAGCCAATTTTAGAGAGTGAAACCACTTGGGCTTTGTTCTACTCATCGATACGAACGTTTTGAGTGGTCACTTGTGTCAATCGGAGGTCGGACGAAGAAGTTACGGCACCCGAAAATTTCCATATGAATTTCTAGCGGATTTCGGGGACGAAATTTCTAGCGAATTTTGGGGGCAGAAATTTTTAGCGAGTTTCAGCGACAAGGGCAGTCTATCTTAAGGTTTTTGGGCGCTCCAGATCTGTTTTTGGGGTTTGTTTTGGCAAATTCCATCTCTACAGAGTGGTTTGATCAAGGTTAGAAGAGTTATTCGACTTTAAGGTTCTGAGAACTCCAAGGTACACTCTTTCTAACACTTTGCTCTGATTAAAATAGCAAAGCCTAGTTCCTATGATATTATAAAGTTGCAATCTTTTGATGTTACTGAATTTCATGGCTGGAAATTACATGTTCAATTTGGCATGAAAGAACGTGACATATTCTATACTTGTATTAAGTGATTTTGCCTCTACCACTGAAGATGTGGATGGATATCAATGGAACAAAGATGATGATTTTTGTAGAGATTACTTGTTGAACTCTCTAAATCCTAATCTGGCTATGACTTATAGTGAGTATAAGACAGCAAAAGAGATATGGGATCACTTGAACGCTCAGTTCCAAAAACAAGAGGAGCTCTCTAAAACTCTCCTAGCGGAGAAATTTTTTGACTTTAAATTCACTATAAATTCAAGCATCACCTCTCAGTTAGTTGAATTTGAGAACATGAGGAACAAGCTGAAAGATGATAACTCTGATATGTCCGATAATCTCTTTGTCGGTTTTGTATTGAGCAAACTACCAACTGATTAGAGTTCTTTCAAGACTGAAATGCACAGACTGAAGAAACAGATGGGACTTGATGAATTAAAGAGGTATATTCACATTGAGGATCAAAATATTATTAGGAAGAGTTTGGAACAAGATGGACAACAAAAGTCGATTGCCAACTTAGTTTCACATTCCAATAAACCTCGAGAAAAAGTCCAAGTCACAAAAGGTAAATCATCTTTACGGTTAGAGGCCAAAAAAACCATCTTCAAAAAGAAGAAGAATGACAAGTGCCATAACTGTGGAAAGTGGGGTCACTAGGCAGCAGAGTGTAAGTTGCCGAAAAAGCCAAAGAATGACACACCACAAAATGAGGCCAATATGCTAATTAGAGGATCTGAACCTCAAGTCTTCATTGGAATGATGAAGAATGGAAATGTCAGCGTTTCTTCTGAGTGGTGGTTGGACAGTGGCATTACTTGTTATGCTACAAATGACAAGAACTTACTCACTGAGGTCACCAAGAGACGTATTATTTTGGACTATATTAATAATATATCCAACAATCTCCTCCTATGTTCATCATACAGCACAATCCAATAAGGTGGTCAGTGTAATGTTCAAACAAACATGAATCATCCACATTCAATCCAAGACAATCAACTCGGATTGGTCAAAGAGTATTCCAATAGTAAAGTATAAAACTAAATCATCATATGCAATCTAAATAAGTGAATCATTCTTATCATGAATCTGTTCTGAGATTAACAAAATCCAAATCCCAAAATAAATCTCAGACTCAATTCACAACCAATATATGCATATTAATCAAGTATAAGTAGGCCAGTCAAAATAGTCCAACGCCTTACAAATATAAGAAACAAGCATAATAATGTCCACAAAATAGAAATAGCAAAATGCAAGTCTCAAGTAAATGGACTTCATCAAAATAGGCAATAGTAGGTAAACCGTCAAGTCCCTACACGCTTTAAATGATATATATTCATTCATCAAGTAGGTCATCCTAGTCGATCCCACACATTAAGCTCTCATCCATATCTACCATCCCTCAGAATGTCAAATATGAATTTCATATTATCATGAATTCAATCATTTGAATAAAAACTTAGCACCATTCCATCAAAGTAGAAGAACATATATTGATGTCATAAAGCATCATAATATCATGTCATAAGCATCAAGCCAGTTTCATAAATTATGAACAAGACCTAAATAATGTGATTTACAAAGAGCCATCAACTTAAGTTATTTGTAGGAGAATAACTATTGTCTAGTTTCAAAGAACATGACCAATAGTCAAGTCACTTACAATAACCTAGTCATATAATATCAAGTTTCAATTAAGAACAAGACTAATAGGCTTCTTATGTAAACAATTGTTTTTATGTTTCAATTTGGAATGTCACGTTACCGATTCCTTAAAGTCAAATAATCTAGCATCAAGTTTGGAATGAGATCATTTAATCAAAAAAGGATAGTCCAATCTAGTTGAATTGTATCATCAAGTTTGGAATGACACAATTTTCCCAGATAGAACATTTGAATTAGGTTAAAGTCATCTTCATCAAATTTGGAACGAGACAACTCACCCTCTTCAAATTAGTCAAGAATCGTGAACATCGATGAAACATATAAACTGTGCTTATCATTGTAGCCAATAAAAAAAGATTTGATAATTCAAAACACACAATTAGAAGGTAAGTAAATGGTAGTTAAGACTTGCCTATATAGTCTTTAACCCCAGTCCCCCCACTGTTTTGAATAATCGATCTTTAGGCATACCTTTGGTGAGAGCATCGGCTATGTTATCCTTCGATCTCACATCGATCAAGGTGATAACCCCTTGTTCTCTCAGATAATTCAACAACACATGTCTCAGTCGCACATGTCTTCTCTTTGAATTAAAGAGAGAATTCTTGACGACTTGGACAAATGCTCGATTATCACGAATATGCTTAAAGAATTAATCTTTACCCGAGTCAAAGGAATATCCATAATTAGATTCTTTATCCACTCTGCCTCTTCACCGGCTGAGGCTAAAGCAAAAAGTTCTGATTCCATAGACGACAATGCAATCCAAGTCTATCGTTTGGATTTCCAAGGAATATCCATAATTAGATTTTTCAACTATGAATGGTAGAGTAACTTTATCTGTTAACTCATATTATTTTGGTTGTGCATTCATGGTTAATGGTATGTATAGGTTGAGTTTAAATGCTGATAGCATAAACCATGTGAATTCTACTTTGATTGATCCAAAGTTGCTACACAATAGACTTGGACATATGAATTACAGGAAAATGCAACATCTAGTTAAAACTCACAACATTCCATTAGATACTTCTATTCGATTTGATAAGTGTGAAGTGTGTGCATAGGCTAAAATCACTATAAAACCATTTAAGTTGGTTTCTAAAAGCACACAACTTCTTGAGCTAATACATTCTGACATTTGTGATTTTAGAAATTACATTACTAAATGTGGTCGGAAGTATCTAATAACATTCATAGACCATTTTTCTAGATATTGTTATGTCTATTTGTTGAAATCGAAAGATGAGGCTTTTGAAAAATTTAAGATTTTCAAATCTAGAGTAGAAAATCAACTCAACTTGAAAATTAAGAGATTTAGGAGTGATAGAGGAGGAGAATATACTATGTCAAGGTTCAAGGAATTTTGTGCTTCAAAAGGTATAATACTTGAAACCACTGCTCCTTATCCACCCTAATCAAATGGTGTTGCAGAGCATAAGAATAGAACGTTAACTAAAATGTTAAACTCTATGTTACTTACAGCCGGCATGCCTTCCTCCTACTGGGGAGAAGTAGTTCTAACTGCTAATCACATTTTGAACAGGTTGCCGCACTCTAAGTTATCCATGACACCTTATGAGATATGGTATAAGCACACTTGTAGATATGATATTCTTAAAACTTGGGGCTGTATTGCTTATGTAAGTATACCAGATCCTAAGAAACCTAAGATGAGATCTAGAACTATTGCTTGTGTATATCTAGGTAGTGCAGAAGATAGCGCTGCAAATAGGGTTTTAGATCTGTCTACTAAAATAGTGATAGAATCTAGAGATGTAGTGTTTTTCGAAAATAAGTTTCTCAAAGATTAAGGCTTGAATGTTTCGGATCTACGAGATATGATTTCGAGAATCTCATGTAGAATCTCGCGAGCCCTTTGACACGATTCCACACAGTTGGCTATTGAACCAACTCCGGTTAGAATATCTATAAGAGAGAATTCCCAAAAGTTTTGGTAATGACTTTGTTGCTTACCATCTTGAGGATAATCCATTCTCCTATCGGAAGCAATGAGATCTAGGGAATCTCTACTATGGGCGAAGCCATAGATGATGAAATGAGCTCTCTCTTGCGATCACACTTGGCGGTTAGTAAATTTGCCAAAATGGGCTAAAGCTATAGGCTGTAAATGGGTGTTGAAGAAGAAACTGAATAGTGATGGATCAATAGCTAGATACAAAGCACATTTAATAGCTAAAAGCTATAAACAATAGAGTGGAATAGATTATTTTGATGTCTATTCACCTGTGTGTCATCTATCAACTATAACAATTCTTCTTGCTTTGGCATTTATTGAACATTTTGTAGTGCATCAAATGGATGTAAAAACAGCTTTCTTAAATGGGGATTTAAATAAGGAAATTTACATGGAACAACCGGAAGGATATGTTATGAAAGGTCTTGAGGACAAAGTTTGTAAATTGAATAAATCCTTATATGGTCTTAAACAAGCACCTAAGATGTGGCATCTTAAATTTGATAAAGTGGTAAAGAGTTATGGCTTTCAGTCTAGTTATTCAGATAAATACCTTTACCATCCTTTAGCCAGACTCATTATATTGAGCAACTACTTTCTACTTGGGGATACGATAAGTGTAAACCGAGTGAGACACCATGTGATTATAATAACAGATTGAGTCCTAATGAAGGGACCAGCGTGGATCAGTTAAAATACTCGAAACTGATTGATAGTCTCATGTATGCTATGAGTTGCACTAGACCCGACATAGCCTTTACAGTTGGCATGTTAAGTCGTTTTACTAGTAATCCTAGTAAAGAGCATTGGTATGCCCTCAATAGGCTAATGAGATACCTTAAATGTACTAAAGATTATGCTGTCTATTATTCTGGTTATCCTCCAACTGTGGATGGATATTCTGATGCCTCATGGTGCTCATATATTGGAAATAGTAAGTCCACTAGTAGATATGTATTCACTTTAGGTGGAGCTGCTATTACTTGGAAATCCAAACGACAGACTTGTATTGCATTGTCGTCTATGGAATCGAAACTTTTTGCTTTAGCCTCAGCCGGTGAAGAGGCAGAGTGGATAAAGAATCTGATTATGGATATTCCTTTGACTCGGCTAAAGATTAATTCTTTAAGCCTATTCTGTGATAATCGAGCAGTTGTTCAAGTCGTCAAGAATTCTCTCTTTAATTCAAAGAGAAGACATGTGAGAATGAGACATGCGTTGTTGAATTATCTGAGAGAACAATGGGTTATCACCTTGATCGATGTGAGATTGAAGGATAACATAGCCGATACTCTCACCAAAGGTATGCCTAAAGATCGATTATTCAAAACAGTGGGGGAACTGGGGTTAAAGACTATATAGGCAAGTCTTAACTACCATTTACTTACCTTCTAATTGTGTGTTTTGAATTATCAAATCTTTCTTAATTGGCTACAATGATGAGCACAGTTTATATATTTCATCGATGTTCACAATTGCTGACTAATTTGAAGAGGGTGAGTTGTCTCATTCCAAATTTGATGAAGATGACTTTAACCTAATTCAAATGTTCTATCTGGGAAAATTGTGTCATTCCAAACTTGATGATACAATTCAACTAGATTAGACTATCCTTTTTTGGTTGATCTCATTCCAAATTTGATGCTAGATTATTTGACTTTAAGAAATCGGTAACTATGACATTCCAAATTGAAACATAGAAACAATTGTTTACATAAGAAACCTATTGGTCTTGTTCTTAATTGAAACTTGATATTACATGACTAGGTTATTGTAAGTAACTTGACTATTGGTCGTGTTCTTTGAAACTAGACAATAGTTATTCTCATACAAATAAACTTAAGTTGATGGCTCTTTGTAAATCACATTGCTTAGGTCTTGTTCATAATTATATAAGTGTTGCAATTTTGTGTCTAATGTTTTCTCAAAATCGGAGAATAAACCGATATGATGGGGTTCAGATCCACTTTAGATAGAATTTCAGGCATTGATTGGTGTGAATATCGTTCTTGTTATAATTATATGCATCTTATTTCTCTAGCAAAATACACATCAACACAATAATTTAAAATTATATAGCAAATGTAAACTCATACCCGTGCAACACACATTTATCTTGCTAGTTTAAATATATACGAGAATATCTATATATCAAAAGTAAATAGGAGCAGCATAGTATCGGGGTGACATGGTCTTCATAGAATTGTAAATTTATTTTACAATTTGAAGTATAGAAAAATTTATCTTTAGTTTTTCGTTGGGAAAATGGTTTTTGCTGTGATTTTCTGAATAAGAATTTCTCGGTCTTTTCCACTTCTTTGAGAAACGAAAGTATGTGATGTGAAATATTGTTACCGTTGTCCGGCAACCCGGACTCGGGTACTCATCGCCCGAACACAGATCCGGTCAGCCGGTTCACGATCCTCGCAACCTTGACCTATGTCCGTGGCGCCCGGAGACGTAGGTGCTTGGTAGCCTAGACCCAAGACCACGATCCAAGACGTTGGTCCCTTGATTGCACTCAAGTCTATATGTTTCGTGCTTTTCAATTAAAAAAAGAAAAAAGTATCAAAAAATGACTACTATATATTTGTCAAGGACACTCGGACACACGCAAAACGAAACCACTTCCTTTGAAAAGAACTACTTTAAAATTAGTTTCCGTAGATCCGCTAGACATTCCATGCGATGGACTAGATGATCATTTTCAACTGTCTCAAGAAGATGAAAAACATTGCGTGGACAACAAATTTAGAAGAAATGAAAGTGATATCGAGAAAAAAAGTTTTCATTATCGTGTTTGAAGGGGAAAATTACCAAAAATTCTATTTAAAAATTTTTTTGAATTTATTTATTATTTTCTTTTTCCTAGGTCAACCCGTCGCAATCGGCTAAAGCAAAAAAAGGAAGATAAGAAAAAGAGGAGAGATAATTAAAAAAATATTATATTATTAAAATTGTCTACATCAAAGACCGGCTGCACCACGATCTAAATTAATCAAGATTCTTACCTAATTTACGATATCACCCGGATATTATTTCTATATTCGGATGGATGACAGATCACGAGAATTTTTCTGTGAAATAAACATACTTTAGAAAAGACGAGTTCCTTCAATTGCTTGCATTAATGAACAACTATCAATTAGTCACTACCTATTTCAGATCAAAGATTAAAACAAATTCTACAAAAATAAGAAGGGACAAATTACCAGCCAATAATCTCTCTCTCTCTCTCATTTTCACACCAACGTACTGTTTGAGTGCAAGTCAAATACACAGATAATTAAAAATAAATTAATTTTAATTACAAAATAATTCTCAAATAACTCGTATCTTAGCCATATCTTTGACTTTTTACGTGGTATTTTTAGGTTTCTTGAGGCAGATGGATTGAGTCCCCCGCATCGAGCGCAGATCAATGGCCGGCACGGCGTGAAAAGCGGAGGCCACGTGCGGACGCACGGCTTCCACCTAATGATGACCCGCCTCACCGTGTGCAACGCGTTACAATGCTCGTCCGAGAAGGGACCGGATAACGTCAAGCTCATGCAACCGGCATACGCGGACAGCATCGCGGCCAGAAAATTCTTGCAGCACCATATTTTATCAGCAACCCCCGTAATAAAATAAGATTTTACGTGTTCTACATTGGAATTTAGGGTCTCAGGCTGTCGGATTTTCATTGGTTAACTTCTATTTTGGGACGGAGTGCGTGTGTTTTATCTGTTTCTATATTATAATAACCGAGTTGCAGATAAGGAAACAGCAAGGAGAGATTGACATGCGAGAGTCAAGAAGAAGAGAGAAGAAAGTCAAACTGGTTTTTATTAATTTATCTATTTTGTGTGTGGGTGTCTTGAACTTCATGACCCAATCAACTCCAAAGACTTTGAGAGAAATTGAATATAGTGAGTTTTGAAGCAAGTGATTGGTCGTTGGGATGCAAATGGATTGGCATGACGAACGCTAATTCTCTCGGAGACTTGTCGATTTCAATTTGGTTGGTAAAACATTGGGAAATGAAATAGTTGATCAAGATAAGACGGGTTGAAAATTGCTAGGAGGAGAAAACTTTTTACATAAACACCTTAAGCTTACCCAGATCATAATTATAGTAGATAATCTGAGAATTGGATTTCATCGTCTTGTCCCACCTTTCACTGAACTGCCAAGAAAACAAAACCGGACTATCATTTTGAGCAAATTAATTACCTTGAAAATTTTCATTTTCATTATCTTCTGCTTACTCAATTACTAGTCTAGTTTTTAATGAAATTATTAAAACTTCTAGTGTTTGAGATCCCTTTACCCAATATGGCAATTGAAATGACACTTATTATACAATATCAAACTGTTGACTACATATGAACGTGATCAGTGATGCTTTATCGACAATCGAGTAAGTCAAAGCGTCTAAAAATGAAATTGTTCAAATATTTTTAGTTTTGTGTTTTTAGAGAAATAACTCAAATTTTTCTAGATAGAGAAGAGGGCTACTAAAAGAAAGGGAGGACATCTCGATCAGTCATATAATTATAGCGTCAGTGAAAAGAAATGCTCACCTTTCAAATAAATTGTATCTGATGATGAATCCAAAAACTCATGATAAAATATAAACACTTGAGAAGATGGAAAATTGGGAGTGTAGAAACCAAACATGCCCAAGCAATGAAACGTTGACCCATCCATCACCAATAAATAAGCTATTCCCTTGCAATGGTTTCTTCGGAATCGTTCTTCCACGTGGCTTAATGTTCTGTGGTTTTCATACAATTAGTTTTCTCCTGAATCGCTTGCTTTATTCTTTGAAATTAGGGTTCCACATAGGGTCGAGGTTGCTATCACGAGAGTGATGAGCAACCATTCCATGCACTCGAAAATAATGATGATCTGGTTTTGAGAGCGAGGGAGAGAGAGAGAGAGAGAGAGAGAGAGAGAGAGAGAGAGACGTGATGGTAAGAGTTGCCCCCAGTTTGCGCTGCTAAATACAATTGGCCTATGACCTTGGCCTTTAGTTTTGATTGGATGGGTTAAGCAAGCTCATGAGTTTCGAGATGATATCTACACCAGTCATATTCAAAAAGCTAACTTATGGAATATACAACTGAAAAAGTTAAGTTAAGATATACTAAAATTAGGGAGAATTACTAAAAAAAAAAAGTTTTAAATTTATTGTAATTATGCCAATTTAGTAATAAATATTTTTTTTTTGCCAATTGAGTCATGAATTTTTTGTGTTTATGCTTATTCAGTCCTTCAGATTAATTTTGGCCGAAAATGGCTAATATGGATGTCGGTTACTTAGCGTCTTAGATAACAATTGATATTGACATGAATAATTTTTAATAAAATTTTAAATTTTTTCAATTTTTTTTATTTGTTCTTTTCTTTTTCAGCTTTTATCCCCTTCCCTTCTTCCTCTTGCCGGTCACTGGATCAATGGTTGTTTAGAGGTGAGAGTCGATGAGGTTGGCCTTGCCACCAACCACTCGTGATGGTGAGTACTCAAAAGATGAGTGTACTTGAGTACCTAGAGGCATTCGATGCCCCCGAGCTTCAAATACGGAACAACGCCACGTTCGACAATGGAGAATCCAAAGATTCCACTGCTATCGCCATTAAGGACTCTTGGCCTTCCATCGATCCTGTCTTCGTAAAACTTTATGAATCGCTTGAGTCGGACGATTTTACAAAGAAAACCGGAATCGCAAGTGCGCCAATTTCAAGTTTATTTCGTAAGTTGAATCTTTTTTATGTGGGGGGCACATCAAAATTGGATTTACATCTTTTAGTCAATAGATTTCACATCGTAGAATCCGATGCATTGATTTTTTGTTTACATTGTTTTAGAGATTGTGGGATATTATTTGATATCGTAGTTTAATTTTTTAGTAGCTGGCAAATTAGATTAGATTAGACTAGACAATAGATAATATTTTTAGATTTTTCTAATTTACAACTCCAAGTATTTGTTTCCTATAGCTTGAATTTCTCTCTTTAGTTTTTTAGTTATAAGTATTGCTTCTCATTTCATATAGAAATAACTTATCCTTCTACCTTATAAAACATTGAGAGATTATCTCTGTTGCACTTCTGCGTGTGCGCCCTTCGGCCGTGTGTTCACAATGAGCATCTGAAAGGTGTGGAAACATTGAAAGGTTTGGCTCATCAACGAGCGTCTCAACAGGCAATAAAACAACGGCCGGATGCGATGACTATCCGATCCAAGGCTTTTCACCAAGAGAGACAATCCGAACTGGGTGACAAAGTGGCACCAGGAGGGAATCAAGCCCATGGCCAACCGTTTGACAAACCTGCCCCAGAAGTTAGGAACATCCGACATCAACCCTACCTCAGGGAGATTTTCATGATGATCACGACGAGTACAGAGTTCACAGAGGTTATGGCAGCCGCTTATTATGGAGGTCGTGATACATGCTATAGACATAATGGTCATCATGGGTGAGATTGACGTGGAGATTACGAGCAAGATTATGACCATCAATGAGCAAGAGAGTTGTATAAATTTCATTGTGACCTTCCAAGTTTTAATATGTATTTCTAGGCATAGATTAGTAGAACTCCGCCTAGATATATGATGCCGTTAACCAAACGGTACAGACCCCGTCTGTGAAGAAATAAAACATGTCCCATGCAACCATAAAAGAGTAGTCTAGCAGTACGCTAAGGAGAGAAAAAGTAAAGCAGTACATAACGACTAAAGCCCGAGTTTTACATGGATCAAGCCCAGAAATTACACTACTGGAAAGAAGACCTTGCATTATAGTCATACATTAGCGACCTCTTCAAGTGTCTGACTAGGGATCAATACAAGTTTAGAGAGACTGCTATGCAAGCACAGACTTACACAGATACTGAAAATAGTAGATTAGGCATGATATCGAATGTAAGGACAAGTTCAGTACCTCTCCGGATCATCATGTTGCTCACTACCGTCTGGACTTCTCATGATGCCTGCATGAGAGAGCAAAACCCACACGTGAGTCACAAACTCACCCCCTGTGGAGAGGTACTTAGCGTGAGCCCCCATATCATTTGAAGGAGCCACATACAACATCATTTCTGCCCAGAAGTCGGCCAAGATCGTCCAAATATGCTCATCATCTGTTGCTTCAATCGGAAGTTGACTTCCCAGCCGAGTGCCTTGACCCATAATTGTTTTGCCGTATTGTTCATTGTCAAGGGCCTTCAGCTTTTGAATCCTCTCATCCATCAAAATTGAGCTTGCCTCAAATAATTCCCTAGCTTCTTTCACAACACGACCGAATATGTATTCAGATCTGTAAGGGTGATTGGGTAGTAGTCTTGGGGCAAAAGCAACCAAATAAGCAAGATATTTCGATAGCGTAGTTGCTATATTGAAGTTCTCCCTTTGTCCTTGTGAAACGAGAGAAGGTACTGCCCCCCGTTGTTCATGCTCGTAGATACTGGTCGCTATGTGCCAGACCATTATAACATGAGTAGTTGACTCGAGATTGCATGCCCATGAGAACTGATCAAACACGTTGTTGCGTCTCAAAGAAGCTCTCCCATTCTCCAAGTTGCGGGTGCCATTGTTCATTAGAGACCGCGCAATTGCCTTCATTACCTCTTTGGACAATTTGGTGGGAGCAATTTCCTGCTGACCATCCCTTTCCTGATCAAAATAAGCCGCGGTAAAGCTATTATATATCAACTTTGGCGGATGATAGCTGCATTTTTCCAGAAGTGAGTATTGCCGAAGTTGTCCTCCCCATGGTTTCCGGAGCTTAATTCCACACATTATCTCGATAACCTTCTCTGCGATTCTGTTTCTTTGGCACCACTCATTTCGAACGTATATACATATATATAATACCTTGGCCCATTCTGAGAAAACCCTGATGCCAAATTGGACAATCTCAATACCAAGGATCACAATCATCATTAAAAAGGTTACCAAAGCATCGGCAGAAAACCATGTGCTTTCATTTTGAGATTTTTGGTAACTTGATATTATAGCCAGAGAGAAAGCAAGCAAAATGACTAGTTGCAGTACTTCCACTATTATATGATGGGGACTGGGAGTAACCGAGAAGTTGGTGTAGAATAGATCGAAAAGAAATGCAAGCTCTACCTCAATTACTCTGAAAACTCGCTGGTAACCATTCGCTTCAGAATGTAGGCTATGATGAATCAGGGACCATAACTTGTCGTGAGCTTCTTGGGGCAACGAGTAGCCTGCGAATCTCAGACGGATAAGCTGGAAGAGCGAAAAAGAGAGGCAAAGATCCTTGAGTTTGCCATCTGGGTCTCCTTCTCTCGCGCTTAAAAGCCTCCCGCTGCAATTCCAAACCTTTTCAACGGTGATAACATCATCCGTGTTACCTAATGATATTCGATACTCTGGTGCTTTTCCCTCAAAAAACAGTGGCCGTCGCCTCCAATATGCTGGTAAGAACCACAAGCGGTCCTTTGTCTCTTTTGTCTCCCTCACGAAGTACTTGTAACCTCGCAGAGAAGATGGATCAACTTGGTTTGAATCGCTGTTTTGGTGCTCGGTTTTCATGTAGTCGGCTAACAAAATACAGTTTGTCTGCATAACATCCTTGCTTGCTGACATCAAAGCTCGGACTCTATAGTCGATTTTCACGGCTACCAAACATACAAGATACATAAGGATCCGCATTATGTTCGATGTGGGCGTGTAAGTACCAATGACCCACCCTATCATAAAACATTTACCAAACATCTCGATATTAAATGACTTCCATCGTTCGACATCCTCAAGGCTGTGTACCGTGTAGGAATCAGCGCTTCCAAGAACCATCACCAAGAAAACTGCCCCCAGGGGGAATAACTCATCGCAAAACGTAGCATTTTGGATGAGGCCCAGAGTGTACGCGACCGCAGTGAATGAAATGGTATAGGCTGCGAACCCGAACAGTGTGAATGCGCGGTTTGTGCAACATCGCCTGAACGCCCCAAAGACCCCCAAAAAGGTTAGAAAGCAAGCTAGGAGGACCAGCAGCGCCTCGATGGCTATAAGCCTGAGCTGGCGACTCTCCTGCGTATCCACCAAGCGATGTGTGCAGAAAGGCTCTGCCGGCGTCGGGTAGGGCGCTGGCATTGACATGTTGATCGAGGCTAGAGAATCACCTGTTGTGAAGGGAAAAGAAGAAGCTCGTTAGAAGATCATAAAGGCACCAGGATGGAGTCTATTAACAAAAACGAAGAAGCTAAAGTCCTTCATAGCGGGATGAAATGGAAGCAGTAACAGAGAGTCCAGTTTTACATTTTGACTCTTAAAGAGAAAGGACTTGAGTTTTGATTGAGAACAAGTAAACAAACAAGTGCAGTAGCAGTAGTAATTATAATAACAACAATTTATTTACTATTATGTAAAATAAAGAGGGCCTCCTACTTTTGAAAAAAACACAATTCTTGTTTTCTTCCTCAAATATCCTCAATTAGTTATTTTATAAGTACTCTGTCAATAAAAACCCTCTGTCCATACTATTCTTACTTCTTTTTTCAACTTCATGTATTTTGTCCAAATCATGTGAATTTATGGTCTTCAAGAGAATCCGTTGTATTCATTCCACGTTGTCGCGACCTAAATTTCGAGGGCACAACCTAGGATTTAGGCTAATGGACTACTAAATCAAAACTTAGCTCGGGCTCTCCCAAACTCATACCAATTCGCGACTTAAGTTTAAATATTTAACATGCAAAAGGGAGTTGCTACTAATCAATTTACGGTAGGTCGATCAAACACCTAAGTAAAATAATTTGAGAATTATTTTACTTCTACGAGTAAGAGATTTTTGGTACGGGGACTTGGTTACACTAAACTTTTCAAATGCCCTTTGGGTACCTTTCTCTTTTTATTTCGAAAAAAATGTTTTGTAGGCAGTTTGAATTAATTTTAATTCACTTCCCTAATATGTGAAGTGATCATGCGGGTGCGCAAACCACCAATTTAACACCCAAATAAAGCAATGAACAAGTTGCGGACTTACCTCATAGCAACGAAAGCATCTGCGATGTTATATCGAATTCATATCAACAATCTTAAATATGATTTCTAATTAACACGCAATCACTTAATCTTTTTCAAGATTTTCTTTTATTTAAATGAAGCCTAGAAATTACGTGTAATGTAATGCGATGACGTACAAAATGACACCTAACATGTAAACTATATGTCACGCGATAATTATTAAATGACCTTAATCCTAATGACGGACAATTTCTAACTAAATGAATCTGCAGCAATTTCATCAAATGAAATGCATTTCATGAACTTAATTCTATATGACGTGCATATGATTTTTTTATTTTTTTTAATAAGCATGCGATCTATCCTAATATGCAATGACGTACAAATAATGTCCTAATCCTAATTTTTTTTCTTTTTTCTTTTATGAAATTCAAAATTAAAATTGCCAAATAATTAAACATGCAATTCAAATTTTTTTTTTAAAAATCCCTATTCTAAACATGCAAGATAACTCTAAAACAAGAAATATTCTAAAACGAATCTAATCTATCTCAAATCTTTTTTGATTTTTTTATTTACGAAAACAAAATCGACTCAAACCACATGACGGCAAATCAAAGCAGGATAAGATTAATATCCAACAATTGACGAACCATATCTCGCATATAAGATCGGGTTAATCAATTTCAAATAAACCGCGAATCGAATCTTGAGCGTGAGATCGGATTGGCAATGTTTTAGGCGATTGCGAGTCGGATTTCGGGCGTGAAAATCAAACTGTCAATCCCTAATTTAAGAGTTTATTTCATATTGAGAAATCTCAATCTTACGTTAGGGAATAATTCTATTAAAAAAACCAAATAAAGTAAAATAAAATAAAATAAAATAAAGTGAATAAAAAAAACTACCTAATTTGATTTTGTTTTTCTTCCAAACAAGGCTAGGCAGCTCGTGGTGGTTCGCCGGGTGTGATGTGATGGGTCGCCAAGGGAGTTGGTGTGCTGCAGGCGTCGGGTCGCTAGTCGGAGCGGCACGGGTGGAGCAGCAGGCAGCTTCGCTCGGAGGAGGCTCGGAGCGGATCTGCTGGGCGTCGGACGAGCAAGCGGGGGGTGAACGGCAGGCAGAGCTCGGCGGCTGTGGTAGTGTCGGTTCGCGGCTGACGAGCGGCGTCGGGTTGTGGTAGAGGATCGACGTCAGGTTGTGACAGAGAAGCAATTCGTCGGGCAGAGGGTGGAGCGACTCGACTCGGGCTCGGGCAAAGGGAAGCTCAGCGATTGCGCGGTGGACGATCGGCACGGAGACGCGACGAAGGTGCGGCGCTGGGCTGGGCAGATCGCGGACAGAGCAGGGGCGTCGCTCGGGCGGCGATGGCTCGGCAGCAAGGGAGCTCAGCGATCGGTCCTGGCGTCACGATCTGCAGCAGTGGTGGGCGTCGGGTAGCAGCAGGCGAAGCGGGTTGCAGGCAAAGGTGAGCGCGACAGTGGCTGGCGAAGCTTCGGGCTGGCGTCGGGGCAACGGCGTCAGGCGTCAGGCGTCGCAGCTGCTGGCATCGGGTCACGCGGCGATCCTGGTGTCGAGTCGAAGCAGAGGCCGGCGGAGCTCAGGCGGAGGGAAGCACGTGCGAGCGACGGCAGCAGCGGGTCGCGGGTCGTTGGGTGGAATGGCGAGGCGGAGGCGTCCGGTGGGCAGAAGGCAGAGCGCGCGCAGACTGCAGCAGGCTTCCCGGGGAAGAAGAACAGGGTTCTTTCCTTTTTATTCAATTCTCTCTCCCTGTCTCCCTCACGTCTCTTTCCCTCTGCTGCCGTCCTCTCTCTCTTCTTTCACGCCGACTTTTTTTTTCTTGAGAAGAACCCAAAAAGATTCTTTTGAATTTGTGTTGTGTTTTTTTATTTTTACCTAGAACCTAAAGAAAGCCCCATCTGTCTCCCTCACGTCTCTTCCCCTCTGCTGCCGTCCTCTCTCTCTTCTTTCACTCCTTCTTTTTGACTTTTTTTTCTTGAGAAGAACCCAAAAACAAAAAAAGATTCTTTTCACTTTGTGTTGGTATTTTTTTATTTGTACCTAGAACCAAAAGAAAGCCCCCATCTGTCTCCCTACTTCCCCTCTGCTGCCGTCCTCTCTCTCTTCTTTCACTCCTTTTTGACTTTTTTTTTTGAGAAGAACCCAAAATGATTCTTCACTTTGTGTTGTGTTTTTTTATTTTTACCTAGAACAAAAAGAAAGCCCCCATCTGTCTCCCTACTTCCCCTCTGCTGCCGTCCTCTCTCTCTTCTTTCACTCCCTCTTTTTGACTTTTTTTTTTCTTGAGAAGAACCCAAAAAGATTCTTCACTTTGTGTTGTGTTTTTTTATTTTTACCTAGAACCAAAAGAAAGCTCCTATCTGTCTCCCTACTTCCCCTCTGCTGCCGTCCTCTCTCTCTTCTTTCACTCCTTGTTTTTGACATTTTTTTTCTCTCGAGAAGAACCCCTAAAAAGAATCTATTCTCTGTGTTGTTTTTCTTTTACCCTGAACGAAAAGAAACCCCCCCCCCCCCCCCGGTTCTATCTCCCTCACGTCTCTTGCCCTCTACTGCCGTCCTCTCTCTCTTCTTCCACTCCTTTTTAACTTTTTTTTATCGAGAAGAACCCCCGAAAGGAAAACTTTTCCTTTCTCTTTGTGCTGTGTTTTTTTCTTTTACCTAGAACGAAAAGAAAACCGCCCCTCCCCCTCAATCTTTTCACTGTACACGGCTCCTTTTATAGACAAAAAAAAAATATGATCTTCGTAAAATATTTCATCACCTTTTCAATATACACGAAAATTACCTATAACTTCCCGATTACCAAAATCCTTTTATTTTCCTGTTCTCTATTGATTCTGACTGCTAATAGATTTCCAGTTCCATTCACTAAAGTACGAGGTTCAGCTACCTTGTCCTCTACATCCATTCAATGAAAAACTAAGGTAGGGTCCCACCAAACCGAAACGGACTCTAGGATTTTTTATGCTCGAAGCCACTTTGTTTGTCAAAAAATTAACAAATATGGATTAACATTTATAGCTCATTTTTTCAAATCAACACATGAAAATTGAATCATTTTCCTTGAAAATGCTTTTTGTAACACATTTCTAGCAAAACCAAAATTTTTGCAGTAGAAAAGGACCTTGGTCTATAAATGTAATATATTTTTTGTTGGATATATTGTTAATATAGTCCAAAATAATATGTTCACATACAAGCCCAGTAGGTAAAAACATGGTTATTTGGGTCCATATGGGTCGGAGCCCAATAACGTGCATATAAAAACTCTAGGGTTTCCCTACGCTGGAGGTAACACTATTGAGCGTTCCAAACTTGACGTCTCATGGTGTAATACTTCAAGCAATTGCTTTTCTCTCTCAAACCTATTACCTCCAACAATCTTGAAGTATTAGGTTCGTGTGTCGGATTTGAGTGAGTAAAGTGTCTTATTGAAGATTTTGTCAAGACGAACTCGCGGCTGTAATTTACTTTCGATTTCGACGGTGATATTGGCCGGATCTGAGTTTGAAGATTCGGGTGACCGAAATCTTTGATTCAAAAACCCAAAAAATTATAGCCAATTTTAGAGGGTGAAACCACTTGGGCTTTGTTCTACTCATCGATACGAACATTTTGAGTGGTCACTTGCGTCAATCGAAGGTCGGACGAAGAAGTTACGGCACCCGAAAATTTTCATATGAATTTCTAGCGGATTTCCGGGACGAAATTTCTAGCGAATTTTGGGGGCGGAAATTTTTAGCGAGTTTCGGCGACAAGGGTAGTCCATCTTAAGGTTTTTGGGCGCTCCAGATCTGTTTTTGGGGTTTGTTTTGGCAAATTCCATCTCTACAGAGTGGTTTGATCAAGGTTAGAAGAGTTATTCGACTTTGAGGCTCTGAGGACTCCAAGGTGCACTCTTTCTAACACTTTGCTCTGATTAAAATGGCAAAGCGTAGTTCCTATGATATTATAAAGTTGCAATCTTTTGATGTTACTGAATTTCATGGCTGGAAATTACATGTTCAATTTGGCATGAAAGAACGTGACATATTCTATACTGTATTAAGTGATTTTGCATCTACCACTAAAGATGTAGATGAATATCAATGGAACAAAGATGATGATTTTTGTAGAGATTACTTGTTGAACTCTATAAATCCTAATCTGGCTATGACTTATAGTGAGTATAAGACGGCGAAAGAGATATGGGATCACTTGAACGCTCAGTTCCAAAAACAAGAGGAGCTCTCTAAAACTCTCCTAGCGGAGAAATTTTTTGACTTTAAATTCACTATGAATTCAAGCATCACCTCTCAGTTAGTTGAATTTGAGAACATGAGGAACAAGCTGAAAGATGATAACTCTGATATGTCCGATAATCTCTTTGTCGGTTTTGTATTGAGCAAACTACCAACTGATTGGAGTTCTTTCAAGACTGAAATGCACAGACTGAAGAAACATATGGGACTTGATGAATTAAAGAGGTATATTCACATTGAGGATCAAAATATTATTAGGACGAGTTTGTAACAAGATGGACAACAAAAGTCAGTTGCCAACTTAGTTTCACATTCCAATAAACCTCAGAAAATGTCCAAGTCACAAAAAAGGTAAATCATCTTTACAGTTAGAGGCCAAAAAAACCATTTTCAAAAAGAAAAAGAATGGCAAGTGCCATAACTGTGGAAAGTGGGGTCACTAGGCAGCAGAGTGTAAGTTGCCGAAGAAGCCAAAGAATGACACACCACAAAATGAGGCCAATATGCTAATTAGAGGATCTGAACCTCAAGTTTTCATTGGAATGATGAAGAATAGAAAGGCCAGCGTCTCTTCTGAGTGGTGGTTGGACAGTGGCGTTACTTGTCATGCTACAAATGACAAGAACTTACTCACTGAGGTCACCAAGAGACGTATTATTTTGGACTATATTAATAATATATCCAACAATCTCCTCCTATGTTCATCATACAGCACAATCCAATAAGGTGGTCAGTATAATGTTCAAACAAACATGAATCATCCACATTCAGTCCAAGACAATCAACTCGGATTGGTCAAAGAGTATTCAAGTAGTAAAGTATAAAACTAAATCATCATATGCAATCTAAATAAGTGAATCATTCTTATCATGAATCTGTTCTAAGATTAACAAAATCCAAATCCCAAAATAAATCTCAGACTCAGTTCACAACCAATATATGCATATTAATCAAGTATAAATAGGCCAGTCAAAATAGTCCAACGCCTTACAAATATAAGAAACAATCATAATAATGTCTACAAAATAGAAATAGCAAAATGCAAGTCTCAAGTAAATGGACTTCATCAAAATAGGCAATAGCAGGTAAACTGTCAAGTCTCTGCACGCTTTAAATGATATATATTCATTCATCAAGTAGGTCATCCTGGTCAGGATCCCACACATTAAGCTCTCCTCCATCTCTGCCATCCCCTGTAGAATGTCAAATATGAATTTCATATTATCATGAATTCAATCATTTGAATAAAAACTTAGCACCATTCCATCAAGCAGAGAAGAACATATATTGATGTCATAAAGCATCATAATATCATGTCATAAGCATCAAGCCAGTTTCATAAATTATGAACAAGACCTAAACAATGTGATTTACAAAGAGCCATCAACTTAAGTTATTTGTAGGAGAATAACTATTGTCTAGTTTCAAAGAACATGACCAATAGTCAAGTCACTTACAATAACCTAGTCATGTAATATCAAGTTTCAATTAAGAACAAGACCAACAGGCTTTTTATGTAAACAATTGTTTCTATGTTTCAATTTGGAATGTCACAGTTACTGATTTCTTAAAGTCAAATAATCTAGCATCAAGTTTGGAATGAGATCATGTAACCAAAAAAGGATAGTCCAATCTAGTTGAATTGTATCATCAAGTTTGGAATGACACAATTTTCCCAGATAGAACATTTGAATTAGGTTAAAGTCATCTTCATCAAATTTGGAATGAGACAACTCACCATCTTCAAATTAGTCAAAGAATCGTGAACATCGATGAAACATATAAACTGTGCTTATCATTGTAGCCAATAAAGAAAGATTTGATAATTCAAAACACACAATTAGAAGGTAAGTAAATGGTAGTTAAGATTTGCCTATATAGTCTTTAACCCCAGTTCCCCCACTGTTTTGAATAATCGATCTTTAGGCATACCTTTGGTGAGAGCATCGGCTATGTTATCCTTCGATCTCACATCGATCAAGGTGATAACCCCTTATTCTCTCAGATAATTCAACCACACATGTCTCAGTCGCACATGTCTTCTCTTTGAATTAAAGAGAGAATTCTTGACGACTTGGACAGCTGCTCGATTATCACAGAATATGCTTAAAGAATTAATCTTTACCCGAGTCAAAGGAATATCCATAATTAGATTCTTTATCCACTCTGCCTCTTCACCGGCTGATGCTAAAGCAAAAAGTTCCGATTCCATAGACGACAATGCAATACAAGTCTGTCGTTTGGATTTCCAAGGAATATCCATAATTAGATTTTTCAACTATGAATGGTAGAGTAACTTTATCTGTTAACTCATATTATTTTGGTTGTGCATTCATGGTTAATGGTATGTATAGGTTGAGTTTAAATGCTGATAGCATAAACCATGTGAATTCTACTTTGATTGATCCAAAGTTGCTACACAATAGACTTGGACATATGAATTATAGGAAAATGCAACATCTAGCTAAGACTCACAACATTCTATTAGATACTTCTATTCGATTTGATAAGTGTGAAGTGTGTGCACATGCTAAAATCACTACAAAACCATTTAAGTTGGTTTCTAAAAGCACACAACTTCTTGAGCTAATATATTCTGACATTTGTGATTTTAGAAATTACATTACTAAATGTGGTCGGAAGTATCTAATAACATTCATAGACGATTTTTCTAGATATTGTCATGTCTATTTGTTGAAATCGAAAGATGAGGCTTTTGAAAAATTTAAGATTTTCAAGTCTAGAGTAGAAAATCAACTCAACTTGAAAATTAAGAGATTTAGGAGTGATAGAGGAGGAGAATATACTATGTCAAAGTTCAAGGAATTTTGTGCTTCAAAAGGTATAATACTTGAAACCACTGCTCCTTATTCACCCCCAATCAAATGGTGTTGTAGAGCGTAAGAATAGAACGTTAACTGAAATGTTAAACTCTATGTTACTTATAGCTGGCATGCCTTCCTCCTACTGGGGAGAAGTAGTTCTAACTGCTAATCACATTTTGAACAGGTTGCCGCACTCTAAGTTGTCCATGATACCTTATGAGATATGGTATAAGCGCACTTGTAGATATGATACTCTTAAGACTTGGGGCTGTATTGCTTATGTAAGTATACCAGATCCTAAGAAACCTAAGATGAGATCTAGAACTATTACTTGTGTATATCTAGGTAGTGCAAAATATAGTGCTACAAATAGGTTTTTAGATCTATCTACTAAAACAGTGATAGAATCTAGAGATGTAGTGTTTTTCGAAAATAAGTTTCTCAAATATCAAGGCTTGAATGTTTCTGGATCTACAGATATGATTTCAGAATTTTCTGTAGAATCTGAAGCAGGCCCTTTTGACACTAATTCTACATAGTTGGCTATTGAACCAACTCCAATTAGAATATCTACAAGAGAGAGAATTCCCAAAAGTTTTGGTGATGACTTTGTTGCTTACCATCTTGAGGATGATCCATTCTCCTATCAAGAAGCAATGAGATCTAGGGAATCTCTACTGTGGGCAGAAGCCATAGATGATGAAATGAGCTCTCTGCTGCAGCATCACACTTGGCAGTTAGTAAATTTGCCAAAATGGGCTAAAGCTATAGACTGTAAATGGGTGTTGAAGAAGAAACTGAATAGTGATGGATCAATAGCTAGATACAAAGCACGTTTAGTAGCTAAAGGCTATAAACAACAAAGTGAATAGATTATTTTGATGTCTATTCACCTGTGTGTCATCTATCAACTATAAGAATTCTTCTTGCTTTGGCATCTATTGAACATTTTGTAGTGCATCAAATGGATATAAAAACAGCTTTCTTAAATGGGGATTTAAATGAGGAAATTTATATGGAACAATCAGAATGATATGTTATGAAAGGTCTTAAGGACAAAGTTTGTAAATTGAATAAATTCTTATATGGTCTTAAACAAGCACCTAAGATGTGGCATCTTAAATTTGATAAAGTGGTAAAGAGTTATGGCTTTCAGTCTAGTTATTCAGATAAATGCATTTACCATCGTTCTATGTCAAATAAAATAGTCATCATTTGCTTGTATGTTGATGACATGTTAATTCTTGGTTCCAATCATTCTGTAGTGAGTGACGTGAAAGCTACTTTAGCTAAAGAATTTGACATGAAAGATCTTGGTATTGCTAATACCATTCTTGGTATGAAAATAAGTTTTAAATGACAAGTCATCTCCCTTAACCAAACTCATTATATTGAGCAGCTACTTTCTACTTGGGGATACGATAAGTGTAAATCGAGTGAGATACCATGTGATTATAATAACAGACTGAGTCCTAATGAAGGGACTAGCGTGGATCAGTTAAAATACTCGAAACTGATTGGTAGTCTCATGTATGCTATGAGTTGCACTAGACCCGACATAGCTTTTACAGTTGGCATGTTAAGTCGTTTTACTAATAATCCTAGTAAATAGCATTGGTATGCCCTCAATAGGCTAATGAGATACCTTAAATGTACTAAAGATTATGCTCTCTATTATTCTGGTTATCCTCCAACTGTGGATGAATATTCTGATGCCTCATGGTGCTCAGATATTGGAAATAGTAAGTCCACAAGTGAATATGTATTCACTTTGGGTGGAGCTGCTATTACTTGGAAATCCAAACGAAAGACTTGTATTGCATTGTCGTCTATGGAATTGGAACTTTTTGCTTTAGCCTCAGCCGATGAAGAGGCAGAGTAGATAAAGAATCTGATTATGGATATTCCTTTGACTCGGCTAAAGATTAATTCTTTAAGCCTATTCTGTGATAATCGAGCAATTGTCCAAGTCGTTAAGAATTTTTTCTTTAATTCAAAGAAAAGACATGTGAGACTGAAACATGCGTTGTTGAATTATCTGAGAGAACAAGGAGTTATCACCTTGATCGATGTGAGATTGAAGGATAACATAGCCGATACTCTCACCAAAGGTATGCCTAAAGATCGATTATTCAAAACAGTGGGGGAACTGGGGTTAAAGACTATATAGGCAAGTCTTAACTACTATTTACTTACCTTCTAATTGTGTGTTTTGAATTATCAAATCTTTCTTAATTGGCTACAATGATAAGCACAGTTTATATGTTTCATCGATGTTCACAGTTGCTGACTAATTTGAAGAGGGTGAGTTGTCTCATTCCAAATTTGATGAAGATGACTTTAACCTAATTCAAATATTCTATCTGGGAAAATTGTGTCATTCCAAACTTGATGATACAATTCAACTAGATTAGACTATCCTTTTTTGGTTGATCTCATTCCAAACTTGATGCTAGATTATTTGACTTTAAGAAATCAGTAACTGTGACATTCCAAATTGAAACATAGAAACAATTGTTTACATAAGAAACCTATTCGTCTTGTTCTTAATTGAAACTTGATATTACATGACTAGGTTATTGTAAGTGACTTGACTATTGGTCGTGTTCTTTGAAACTAGACAATAGTTATTCTCATACAAATAAACTTAAGTTGATGGCTCTTTGTAAATCACATTATTTAGGTCTTGTTCATAATTTATGAAACTGGCTTGATGCTTATGACATGATATTATGATGCTTTATGACATCAATATATATTCTTCTCTGCCTGATGGAATGGTGCTAAGTTTTATTCAAATGATTGAATTCATGATAATATGAAATTCATATTTGACATTCTACAAGGGATGGCAGAGATGGATGAGAGCTTAATGAGTGGGATCCTGACCAAGATGACCTTCTTGATGAATGAATATATATATCATTTAAAGCGTGTAGGGACTTGACAGTTTACCTACTATTGCCTATTTTGATGAAGTCCATTTACTTGAGACATGCATTTTGCTATTTCTATTTTGTGGACATTATTATGCTTGTTTCTTATATTTGTAAGGTCTTGAACTATTTTGACTGGCCTACTTATACTTGATTAATATGCATATATTGGTTGTGAACTGAGTCTGAGATTTATTTTGGGATTTCGATTTTGTTAATCTTAAAACAGATTCATGATAAGAATGATTCACTTATTTAGATTGCGTATGATGATTTAGTTTAATATTTTACTGCTAGAATACTCTTTGACCGATCCGAGTTGATTGTCTTGGACTGAATGTGGATGATTCATGTTTGTCTGAACATTACACTGACCACCTTATTGGATTGTGCTGTATGGTGAACATAGGAAGAGATTGTTGGATATAGTGTTAATATAGTCCAAAATAATATGTTCACATACAAGCCCAGTAGGTAAAAGCATGGTTATTTGGGTCTATATGGGCCGGAGCCCAATAACGTACATATAAAAACTCTAGGGTTTCCCTACGCTGGAGGTAACACTGTTGAGCGTTCCAAACTTGACGTCTCTTGGTGTAATACTTCAAGCAATTGATTTTCTCTCTCAAACATATTACCTCCAACAGTTTTGTATCAATGTAAGTCACCAAAATTTCATATTGTAAATAATGAATATTTTTTTATTTTTTTCTTTAATTTCAAATTAAAATTAATAATTTTTCTGAAAAGTGATTTTAATTCGTTGATCATGTGAAAATTTAGATTATATTTACCAACAAAAATAATGTTAACAACGGAAACTTAAGAAAAATGAAGGTGGCTGCACCCCATCTGCCGAACATGGCACTATCTTGGCTCAATGAGGGCAAATTGGTAACTTGGGGAAAGCCAACTCGGTGTGGTCAATGTTTGTCCTACCAGTCGGATTGTGTATCAAATACTAATAATTTCTAAACTTTGGTATAGTATCCTTGTATTTTTAATTCGTCTTATGTGCTCCTAAAATTATTCTTAAATGTTCAATCTAATCCCTAAGCTTTCAACTGATTCAACCTAATCCCTCAACTTTTCATAACCAAGTGAAATCAATCATTTGATATATACAAGTTTACATAATTACACTAATTCCCAAAATTTATAATATTTTTTCAATTCAATTCATATCGTAAATCAACAACATGTATGCTATCTTTTTAATACCTTTTTACAATTTTAGTATTTATAAATGTTACAATAGTTTCAAATAAGTATATGTATGATATTGATAATAGTCAAAATTAAACCTCTTCTAGAGTTATATTGGGTTATTAATCCTTTCACTTGAAAAATAAGTGTTTAACTATCTCTCGATACTCATGTTAATCTAAATCTTTTTCCTAATATTTTACATAGATAAATTTTTTTAGTTTTTGCGTTTCATGTATTTTTAATGAAATTTAGCTAAATCTATAAATGAGGAGATTAAGATAGCAGGAACATCAACCCGACAAAACACTAACTGAGGTTCTAATTTTGCTATAATAAAGACCATAAGTTAGAACATATTTAAATGAAATTATTGTAATATTTATAAAATTTTTAAGCTTTTGTGTTTCATATATTCTTAATTAAATTTAGCTAATTCTATAAATGAGAAAATTAAAGTAGCGGGAACATCAATCTAACATATCTCTAAATGAGGTGTTACTTTTTTATTATTATTATAGAGACTATAAGCTAAACACGGTTGAATGAAAAAACTAAAAACGTAAAAAAGTAACACAAGGATAGAATTTTTTTGTTGTTTAGGATATGGATGGAATTAAAAGATATTTAACATTCGGGCAATAGTGTAATTATGGAAATTTGTGAATTTATCGAATGACGTATTGGATTTTGTTACCGGAAGTTAAGGGATTGATTGAACGTTTAACTTTCATTATTTGAAAATAGTCTTATCTGTGTAAATTGATGAGGATTTCAACGTACTTCCAACCAAAGTTGAAAAAGAAAATTCTTTCACAAAACTACGCAATACATTCACTTTCCCTCGGACTAAATCTCCACAATGGAGATAAACTGAGAATTTAAAGGACACATTTTATACTTTCATTTTCATATAGATGTACACAATTGCACATCACATTATTTCACTTTGATGTAAACATATTTTAGATCCTGACAAATAACCTGCGCAATGAGGGCTTACATCTAGTGACAACATGTAGGCTTTTGTGCACAAAATTGTTTCTTGGCGGTTCTCAAAATCTATAAATTAAAGTCAAAATCATCATTTATCTCCATTTTTACTTTCTAAAATTTCAATTGCTATATGTAACCCTCATTCATTGAGTAAAAACTCAATTTTCTTTCTATGCAAATATAATCACCATTTTGTCTCATTTTACAAAAGTGTCGATATGATTTACAGACACTATGGTCATTGCATAAATTTTAATCTATAGTTTTGCATACAATGATTTTCATCTGATATCTACAATGACATCACTAAATATATTTAGCAAATATAATTTACAATATCATCTTAAGAAAAAGTTGGGCACATGTGAGGCGACCGTGAGAACACTTGTAAATAATGTAACAAAAGATATTTATTATTGCAATATGAATGTGTACATAACCAACTAAAACTAATGAAATAGAAAAATATTAACCAATTTTGATATAACTTTCTTAAACTTTAAAAGGTTGGGATAAATAATTTACTTGAAGCATCAATAAATGCCCCCATATAATTACAACCACCCATTGGAAACGAAATATTGTCAAGAAAATGATGTGAATATTCTTATGCTGAAAATAGATCAATGGAATCCTAGATATGCATTCTTGTAGAAATATATTTTGAATTTTATTAAAAAAATAAAAATTGAATCTTGCTTATTTCATGATGATGCACAGTTATATATATATAATACATACATTTATCTTAGAAGATGGCATTTCCATCAGTTCTTGCAAAAGAGTAAGATAGACATCAAATGATTACCAAAATTAAAATGAACCGTATTCTTTTCTAAGAAAAGGCAATTGAAGTCGACCGGATTAAAAAATAATCTCGAAGAAGTTATTTCCAACTTCATATAAATAGTAATTGTCATATGGAGTAGATAGAAGAAAGTACTTTGCTTTCACGAAGATGTACAAATAATATGGTCCCCCTTTCCATACCAAGCTCATGGTAAAAATGTTAAGATTCCGACAAATGTAGGAAAGCTATTTAGAGAGGGGAATTTACATTCTCACTTTATTTTTTCAATTTTTTTTAATTGATTCATAATACGTGTTCAAAATAGTTTGTGCCATATTATGATTATATAAGTGTTGCAATTTTGTGTCTAATGTTTTCTCAAAATCGGAGAATAAACCGATATGATGGGGTTCAGATCCACTTTAAATAGAATTTCAGGCATTGATTGGTGTGAATATCGTCCTTGTTATAATTATCTGCATCTTATTTCTCTAGCAAAATACACATCAACACAATAATTTAAAATTATATAGCAAATGTAAACTCATACCCGTGCAACACACATTTATCTTGCTAGTTTAAATATATACGAGAATATCTATATATCAAAAGTAAATAGGAGCAGCATAGTATCAGGGTGACGTGGTCTTCATAGAATTGTAAATTTATTTTACAATTTGAAGTATAGAAAAATTTATCATTAGTTTTTCGTTGGGAAAATGGTTTTTGCCTGTGATTTTCTGAATAAGAATTTCTCTGTCTTTTCCACTTCTTTGAGAAACTGAAAGTATGTGATGTGAAATATTGTTACCGTTGTCCGGCAACCCAGACTCGGGTACTCATCGCCCGAACACAGATCCGGTCAGCCGGTTCCTGATCCTGCAACCTTGACCTATGTTTGTGGCGCCCAGACGTAGGTGCTCGGTAGCCTAGACCCAAGACCCTGATCCAAGACGTTGGTCCCTTGATTGCACTCAAGTCTATATGTTTCAGTGTTTTTCAATTAAAAAAAGAAAAAAGTATCAGAAAATGACTACTATATATTTGTCAAGGACACTCAGACACAGCAAAACGAAACCACTTCCTTTGAAAAGAACTACTTTAAAATTAGTTTCCAGTAGATCCGCTAGACATTCCGTGCATGGACTAGATGATCATTTCCAGCTGTCTCAAGAAGATGAAAAACATTGCGTGGACAACAAATTTAGAAGAAATGAAAGTGATATCGAGAAAAAAGTTTTCATTATCGTGTTTGAAGAGGAAAATAACCAAAAATTCTATTTTAAAATTTTTTGAATTTTTTGAATTTATTTATTATTTTCTTTTTCCTAGGTCAACCCGGTCGCAACCGGCTAAAGCAAAAAAAGGAAGATAAGAAAAAGAGGAGAATGAAAAGAAAAATGAATTAATAATTAATAATTCAAAAAAATATAATATTATTAAAATTATCTACATCAATGTTGATTGTAATAATTAAAAAATATAATATTATTAAAATTGTCTACATCAAAGACCGGCGCACCACGATCTAAATTAATCAAGATTCTTACCTAATTTACGATATCACTCGAGATATTATTTCTATATTCGGATGGATGACAGATCACGAGAATTTTTCTGTGAAATAAACATACTTTAGAAAAGACGAGTTCCTTCAATTGCTTGCATTAATGAACAACTATCAATTAGTCACTACCTATTTCATATCAAAGATTAAAACAAATTCTACAAAAATAATAAGGGACAAATTACCAGTCAATAATCTCTCTCTCTCTCTCATTTTCACACCAACGTACTGTTTGAGTGCATGTTAAATACACAGATAATTAAAAATAAATTAATTTTAATTACAGAATAATTTTCAAATAACTCGTATCTTAGCCATATCTTTGACTTTTTACGTGGTATTTTTAGGTTTCTTGAGGCAGATGGATTGAGTCCCCCGCATCGAGCGCAGATCAATGGCCGGCACGGCGTGAAAAGCGCGAGGCCACGTGCGGACGCACGGCTTCCACCTAATGATGACCCGCCTCGCCGTGTGCAACGCGTTACAAAGCTCGTCCGAGAAGGGACCGGATAACGTCAAGCTCATGCAACCGGCATACGCGGACAGCATCGCGGCCAGAAAATTCTTGCAGCACCATATTTTATCAGCAACCCCGTAATAAAATAAGATTTTACGTGTTCTACATTGGAATTTAGGGTTTCAGGCTGTCGGATTTTCATTGGTTAACTTCTATTTTGGGACAGAGTGCGTGTGTTTTATCTGTTTCTATATTATAATAACCGAGTTGCAGATAAGGAAACAGCAAGGAGAGATTGACATGCGAGAGTCAAGAAGAAGAGAGAAGAAAGTCAAACTGGTTTTTATTAATTTATCTATTTTGTGTGTGGGTGTCTTGAACTTCATGACCCAATCAACTCCAAAGACTTTGAGAGAAATTGAATATAGTGAGTTTTGAAGCAAGTGATTGGTCGTTGGGATGCAAATGGATTGGCATGACGAACGCTAATTCTCTCGGAGACTTGTCGATTTCAATTTGGTTGGTAAAACATTAGGAAATGAAATAGTTGATCAAGATAAGATGGATTGAAAATTGCTAGGAGGAGAAAATTTTTTACATCAACACTTTAAGCTCACCCAGATCATAATAATAATAGATAACCTTAGAAATGGACTCCGTCGTCTTTTCCCGCCTTTCACCGAACTTCCAAAAAAACAATACCGGATTATCATTTTGAGCAAACTAATTACCTTGAAAATTTTCATTTTCATTCTCTTCTGCTTACTCAATTACTAGTCTAGTTTTTAATGAAATTATTAAAACTTCTACTATTTGAGACCCCTTTACCCATTATGGCAATTGAAATGACACTCATTATACAATATCAAACTGTAGACTATATATCACCATGATCAGTGATGCTTTATTGACAATCAAGTAAGTCAAAGCGTCTAGAAATGAAATTGTTCAATAATTTTTAGTTGTGTTTTTAGAGAAATAACTCAATTTTTTCTAGATAGAGAAGAGCGCTACTAAAAGAAAGGGAGGACATCTCAATCAATCATATAATTATAGTGTCGAGTGAAAAGAAAGGCTCACCTTTCAAATAAATTGTATCTACTGATGAATCCAAAAACTCATGATAAAAAATAAACACTTGAGAAGATGGAAAATTGGGAGTGTAGAAACCAAACAAGCGCAAGCAATGAAACGTTGACCCATCCATCACCAATAAATAAACTATTCTCTTGCAATGGTTTCTTCGGAATCGTTCTTCCACGTGGCTTAATGTTCTGTGGTTTTCATACAATTAGTTTTCTCCTGAATCGCTTGCTTTATTCTTTGAAATTAGGGTTCCACATAGGGTCGAGGTTGCTATCACGAGAGTGATGAGCAACCATTCCATGCACTCGAAAATAATGATGATCTGGTTTTGAGAGCGAGGGAGAGAGAGAGAGAGAGAGAGACGTGATGGTAAGAGTTGCCCCCAGTTTGCGCTGCTAAATACAATTGGCCTATGACCTTGTCCTTTAGTTTTGATTGCATAGGTTAAGCAAGCTCATGAGCTTCGAGATGATATCTACACCAGTCATATTCAAAAAGCCAACTTATGGAATATACAACCGAAAAAATATGTTAAGATATACTAAAATTAGGGAGAATTACTAAAAAAAAAAATTTAAATTTATTGTAATTATGCCAATTTAGTAATAAATATTTTCTTTTTTGCCAATTGAGTCATGAATTTTTTGTGTTTATGCTTATTCAGTCCTTCAGATTAATTTTGGCCGAAAATGGCTAATATGGATGTCGGTTACTTAGCGTCTTACATAACAATTGATATTGACATGAATAATTTTTAATAATATTTTAATTTTTTTCAAATTTTTTTATTTATTCTTTTCTTTTTCAGCTTTTATCCCCTTCCCTTCTTCCTCTTGCCGATCACTGGATCAATGGTTGTTTAAAGGTGAGAGTCGATGAGGTTGGCCTTGCCACCAACCACTCGTGATGGTGAGTACTCAAAAGATGAGTGTACTTGAGTATCTAGAGGCATTCGATGCCCCTGAGCTTCAAATACGGAACAACGCCACCTTCGACAATGGAGAATCCAAAGATTCCACTGCTATCGCCATTAAGGACTCTTGGCCTTCCATCGATCCTGTCTTCATAAAACTTTATGAATCGCTTGAGTCGGATGATTTTACAAAGAAAACCGGAATCGCAAGTGCGCCAATTTCAAGTTTATTTCGTAAGTTGAATCTTTTTTATGTGGGGGGCACATCAAAATTGGATTTACATCTTTTAGTCAATAGATTTCACATCGTAGAATCCGATGCATTGATTTTTTGTTTACATTGTTTTAGAGATTGTGGGATATTATTTGATATCGTAGTTTAATTTTTTAGTAGCTGGCAAATTAGATTAGATTAGACTAGACAATAGATAATATTTTTAGATTTTTCTAATTTACATCTCCAAGTATTTGTTTCCTATAGCTTGAATTTCTCTCTTTAGTTTTTTAGTTATAAGTATTGCTTCTCATTTCATATAGAAATAACTTATCCTTCTACCTTATAAAACATTGAGAGATTATCTCTGTTGCACTTCTGCGTGTGCGCCCTTCGGCCGTGTGTTCACAATGAGCATCTGAAAGGTGTGGAAACATTGAAAGGTTTGGCTCATCAACGAGCGTCTCAACAGGCAATAAAACAACGACCGGATGCGATGACTATCCGATCCAAGGCTTTTCACCTAGAGAGACAATCCGAACTGGGTGACAAAGTGGCACCAGGAGGGAATCAAGCCCATGGCCAACCGTTTGACAAACCTGCCCCAGAAGTTAGGAACATCCGACATCAACCCTACCTCAGGGAGATTTTCATGATGATCACGACGAGTACAGAGTTCACAGAGGTTATGGCAGCCGCTTATTATGGAGGTCGTGATACATGCTATAGACATAATGGTCATCATGGGTGAGATTGACGTGGAGATTACGAGCAAGATTATGACCATCAATGAGCAAGAGAGTTGTATAAATTTCATTGTGACCTTCCAAGTTTTAATATGTATTTCTAGGCATAGATTAGTAGAACTCCGCCTAGATATATGATGCCGTTAACCAAACGGTACAGACCCCGTCTGTGAAGAAATAAAACATGTCCCATGCAACCATAAAAGAGTAGTCTAGCAGTACGCTAAGGAGAGAAAAAGTAAAGCAGTACATAACGACTAAAGCCCGAGTTTTACATGGATCAAGCCCAGAAATTACACTACTGGAAAGAAGACCTTGCATCATAGTCATACATTAGCGACCTTTTCAAGTGTCTGACTAGGGATCAATACAAGTTTAGAGAGACTGCTATGCAAGCACAGACTTACACAGATACTGAAAATAGTAGATTAGGCATAATATCGAATGTAAGGACAAGTTCAGTACCTCTCCGGATCATCATGTTGCTCACTACCGTCTGGACTTCTCATGATGCCTGCATGAGAGAGCAAAACCCACACGTGAGTCACAAACTCACCCCCTGTGGAGAGGTACTTAGCGTGAGCCCTGACATCATTTGAAGGAGCCACATACAACATCATTTGTGCCCAGAAGTCGGCCAAGATCGTCCAAATATGCTCATCATCTGTTGCTTCAATTGGAAGTTGACTTCCCAGCCGAGTGCCTTGACCCACAATTGTTTTGCCGTATTGTTCATTGTCAAGGGCCTTCAGCTTTTGAATCCTCTCATCGATCAAAATTGAGCTTCCCTCAAATAATTCCCTAGCTTCTTCCACAACACGACCGAATATGTATTCAGATCTGTAAGGGTGATTGGGTAGTAGTCTTGAGGCAAAAGCAACCAAATAAGCAAGATATTTCGATAGCGTAGTTGCTATATTGAAGTTCTCCCTTTGTCCTTGTGAAACGAGAGAAGGTACTGCCCCCCGTTGTTCATGCTCGTAGATACTGGTCGCTATGTGCCAGACCATTATAACATGAGTAGTTGACTCCAGATTGCATGCCCATGAGAGCTGATCAAACACGTTGTTGCGTCTCAAAGAAGCTCTCCCATTCTCCAAGTTGCGGGTGCCATTGTTCATTAGAGACCGCGCAATTGCCTTCATTACCTCTTTGGACAATTTGGTGGGAGCAATTTCCTGCTGACCATCCCTTTCCTGATCAAAATAAGCCGCGGTAAAGCTATTATATATCAACTTTGGCGGATGATAGCTGCATTTTTCCAGAAGTGAGTATTGCCGAAGTTGTCCTCCCCATGGTTTCCGGAGCTTAATTCCACACATTATCTCGATAACCTTCTCTGCGATTCTGTTTCTTTGGCACCACTCATTTCGAACGTATATACATAAATATAATACCTTGGCCCATTCTGAGAAAACCCTGATGCCAAATTGGACAATCTCAATACCAAGGATCACAATCATCATTAAAAAGGTTACCAAAGCATCAGCAGTAAACCGTGTGCTTTCATTTTGAGATTTTTGGTAACTTGATATTATAGCCAGAGAGAAAGCAAGCAAAATGACTAGTTGCAGTACTTCCACTATTATATGATGGGGACTGGGAGTAACCGAGAAGTTGGTGTAGAATAGATCGAAAAGAAATGCAAGTTCTACCTCAATTACTCTGAAAACTCGCTGGTAACCATTCGCTTCAGAATGTAGGCTATGATGAATCAGGGACCATAACTTGTCGTGAGCTTCTTGGGGCAACGAGTAGCCGGCGAATCTCAGACGGATAAGCTGGAAGAGCGAAAAAGAGAGGCAAAGATCCTTGAGTTTGCCATCTGGGTCTCCTTCTCTCGCGCTTAAAAGCCTCCCGCTGCAATTCCAAACCTTTTCAACGGTGATAACATCATCCGTGTTACCTAATGATATTCGATACTCTGGTGCTTTTCCCTCAAAAAACAGTGGCCGTCGCCTCCAATATGCTGGTAAGAACCACAAGCGGTCCTTTGTCTCTTTTGTCTCCCTCACGAAGTACTTGTAACCTCGCAGAGAAGATGGATCAACTTGGTTTGAATCGCTGTTTTGGTGCTCGGTTTTCATGTAGTCGGCTAACAAAATACAGTTCTTCTGCATCACATCCTTGCTTGCTGACATCAAAGCTCGGACTCTATAGTCGACTTTCACGAACACCAAACATAAAAGATACATAAGGATCCGCATTATGTTCGATGTGGGCGTGTAGGTACCAATGACCCACCCTATCATAACACCTTTACCACACATCTCGATATAAAATGACTTCCATCGTTCGACATCCTCAAGGCTGTGTACCGTGTAGGAATCAGCGCTTCCAAGAACCATCACCAAGAAAACTGCCCCCAGGGGGAATAACTCATCGCAAAACGTAGCATTTTGGATGAGGCCCAGAGTGTACGCGACCGCAGTGAATGAAATGGTATAGGCTGCGAACCCGAACAGTGTGAATGCGCGGTTTGTGCAACATCGCCTGAACGCCCCAAAGACCCCCAAAAAGGTTAGAAAGCAAGCTAGGAGGACCAGCAGCGCCTCGATGGCTATAAGCCTGAGCTGGCGACTCTCCTGCGTATCCACCAAGCGATGTGTGCAGAAAGGCTCTGCCGGCGCCGGGTAGGGCGCTGGCATTGACATGTTGATCGAGGCTAGAGAATCACCTGTTGTGAAGGGAAAAGAAAAAGATCGTTAGAAGATCATAAAGGCACCAGGATGGAGTCTATTAACAAAAACGACGAAGCTAAAGTCCTTCATAGCGGGATGAAATGGAAGCAGTAACAGAGAGTCCAGTTTTACTTTTTGACTCTTAAAGAGAAAGGACTTGAGTTTTGATTGAGAAGAAGTAAACAAACAAGTGCAGTAGCAGTACATTACCAAAAACAAAAACAAGTGCAGTAGCAGTAGTAATTATAATAACAACAATTTATTTACTATTATGTAAAATAAAGAGGGCCTCCTACTTTTGAAAAAAACACAATTCTTGTTTTCTTCCTCAAATATCCTCAATTAGTTATTTTATAAGTACTCTGTCAATAAAAACTCTCTGTCCATACTATTCTTACTTCTTTTTTCAACTTCATGTATTTTGTCCAAATCATGTGAATTTATGGTCTTCAAGAGAATCCGTTGTATTCATTCCACGTTGTCGTGACATAAATTTCGAGTGCACCATCTAGGGTTTAGGCTAATGGACTACTAAGTCTAAACTTAGCTCGCGTTCTCCCAAATCAATACCAATTCGCGACTTAAGTTTAAATATTTAGCATACAAAAGGGAATCGCTACTAATCAATTTATGGTAGGTCGATTAAACACTGAAGTAAAATAATTTGAGAATTATTTTACTTCTACGAATCAAAGACTTTAGGTACGGAGACTTGGTTACACTAGATTTTTCTAATGCCCTTCGAGTACCTTTCTCTTTTTATTTCGAAAAAAAATGTTGCCCTTTCGATACCTTTATCTTTTTATTTCAAAAAAAATGTTTTGTAGGCAATTTGAATTAATTTTAATTCACTTCCCTAATATGTGAAGTGATCATGCAGGTGCACAAACCACCAATTTAACACCCAAATAAAGTAATGAACAAGTTGCACGATTTACCTCATAGCAACGAAATCATCTGCAATGTTATATCAAAATTCATATCAACAATCCTAAATATGATTTCTAATTAACACGCAATCACTTAATCTTTTTCAAGATTTTCTTTTATTTAAATAAAGCCTAGAAATTACGTGTAATGTAATGCGATGACGTACAAAATGACACGCAACATGCAACCTAACATGTAAACTATATGTCACGCGATATTTATTAAATGACCTTAATCCTAATGACGGACAGTTTCTAACTAAATGGATCTGGTAGCAATTTTATCAAATGAAATGCATTTCATAAATCTAATTCTATATGACATAAATATGATTTTTTTAAAATTTTTTTTAATAAGCAATGACGTACAAAGAATGTCCTAATCCTAATTTTTTTCTTTTTTCTTTTATGAAATTCAAAATTAAAATTGCCAAATAATTAAACGTGCAATTTAAATTAAAAAAATAACATCCTAAATGAATGCTTTTTTTGGATTTTGTTTTTTCAAATTCGAAATAAAATTCATATTCTAAATATGCAAGATAACTCTAAAACAAGAAATACTTTAAAACGAATCTAATCTATCTCAATTTTTTTTTTGATTTATTTTATTTATGAAAACAAAATCGACTCAAACCACATGACGGCAAATCAAAGCAGGATAAGATTAATATCCAAAAATTGATGAACCATATCTCGCACATAAGATTGGGTTGGTAAATTTCAAATAAACCGTGAATCGAATCTCGAACGTGAGATCGGATTGGCAATTTTTCTGGTGATTACGAGTCGGATTTCGGACGCGAAAATCAAACCGTCAATCCAAATTTAAGAGGTTATTTCATATTGAGAAATCTCAATCTTACGTTAAGGAATAATTCTATTGAAAAAACCAAATTAAGTACAATAAAATAAGATAAAATAATAAGAACATAAAATAAAATAAAGTAAATAAATAAAACTACCTAATTTGATTTTTTTATTTTTCTTCCAAACAAGGCTAGGCAGCTCGTGGTGGTTCGCCGGGGGTGATGGGTCGCCAAGGGAGTTGGTGCGCTGCAGGCGTCGGGTCGCTGGTCGGAGCGGCACGGGTGGAGCAGTAGGCAGCTTCGCTCGGAGGAGGCTCGGAGCGGATCTGCTGGGCGTCGGAGCAGATCTGCTGGGCGTCGGACGAGCAAGCGGGGAGTGAACGGCAGGCAGAGCTCGGCGGCTGTGGCAGCGTCGGTTCGCGGCTGAGGAGCGGCGTCGGGCTGTGGCAGAGGATCGGCGTCGGGCTGTGACAGAGGAGCAGTTCATCGGGCAGAGGGTGGAGCGGCTCGACTCGGGCTCGGGCAGAGGGAAGCTCAGCGATCGCGCGGTGGACGATCGGCACGGAGACGCGACGGAGGTGCGGCGCTGGGCTGGACAGATCGCGGACAGAGCAGGGGCGTCGCTCGGGCGGCGGTGGCTCGGCAGCAGGGGAGCTCAGCGACCGGTCCTGGCGTCGCGATCTGCAGCAGTGGTGGGCGTCGGGTAGCAGCAGGCGGAGCGGGTTGCAGGCAAAAGTGAGCGCGACGGTGGCTGGCGAAGCTTCAGGCTGGCGTCGGGGCAACGGCGTCAGGCGTCAGGCGTCAGGCGTCGCAGCTGCTGGCGTCGGGTCACGCGGCGATGCTGGCGTCGAGTCGGAGCAGAGGCCGGCGGAGCTCAGGCGGAGGGAAGCACGTGCGAGCGACGGCAGCAGCGGGTCGCGGGTCGTCGGGTGGAGCGGTGAGGCGGAGGCGTCCGGGGGGCAGAAGGCAGAGCGCGAGCAGACCGCAGCAGGCTTCCCGGGGAAGAAGAACAGGGTTCTTTCCCTTTTTTTTCAATTCTCTCTCCCTGTCTCCCTCACGTCTCTTTCCTTCTGCTGCCGTCCTCTCTCTCTTCTTTCACGCCGACTTTTTTTTTCTTGAGAAGAACCCTAAAAAGATTCTTTTGACTTTGTGTTGTGTTTTTTTATTTTTGGCTAGAACCAAAAGAAAGCCCCATCTGTCTCCCTCACGTCTCTTTCCCCTCTGCTGCCGTCCTCTCTCTCTTCTTTCACACCGACTTTTTTTTTCTTGAGAAGAACCCAAAAAGATTCTTTTGACTTTGTGTGTGTTTTTTTATTTTTACCTAGAACCAAAAGAAAGCCCCATCTGTCTCCCTCACGTCTCTTTCCCCTCTGCTGCCTTCCTCTCTCTCTTCTTTCACTCCTTCTTTTTAACTTTTTTATTCTTGAGAAAAACCCAAAAAGATCATTTTCACTTTGTGTTGTGTTTTTTTATTTTTACCTAGAACCAAAAGAAAGCCTCCATCTATCTCCCTCACGTCTCTTTCCCCTCTGCTGCCGTCCTCTCTCTCTTCTTTCACTCCTTTTTGACTTTTTTATCTCGAGAAGAACCCCCAAAAAGAAAACTTTTCTTTTCTCTCTGTGTTGTTTTTTTTTTTTTTACCTAGAACGAAAAGAAAACCCTCCCCCCCCTCCCTTCTATCTCCCTCACGTCTCTTCCCCTCTACTGCCGTCCTCTCTCTCTTCTTCCACTCCTTTTTAACCTTTTTTTCTCGAGAAGAACCCCCGAAAGGAAAACTTTTCCTTTCTCTTTGTGTTGTGTTTTTTATTTACCTAGAACGAAAAGAAAACCGCCCCTCCCCTCAATCTTTTCACTGTACACAGCTCCTTTTATAGACAAAAAATATATATATGATCTTCGTAAAATATTTCATCTCTTTTTCAATTTACACAAAAATTACCTATAACTTCCCGATTACCAAAATCCTTTTATTGAATATTCTCTATTGATTCTATCGCATATTACTAAAGATAAAATTGCAATATAATTTTCTTAAATTTCAAAAATCTATCGTAATTTCATATCAAATTTCCATTTCTCACAAGATAATTAAAAAAAAATGAGCTTTGGCTAATTTGCTCTCTTTGTGGGTTTAATCCAACTCATCAAATTAAAGTTCGAACTACCAATTCGAACTCATCTCGTCACCAAATTTAATGCAAATGCAATAATAACAAATAAATAACCTAAAATTATATGCTATGCATTTTAATATTTTTTCTAAAGATAAAATTAATCCCTAATTTTATGCAATAAATAAATAATCGAGTCATCAAAATTTAGGTGTCAACACACGTGTACCCGAGAAGATACTTTCAAGATGAAAAATAAATTGACTGAATAAAATTTTCTTCCTGTTTATGGCTTCAATCCTTTGTTTGACCGCTAGATTTCCAGTTCCATCCGCCAAAGTACGAGGTTCAACTACCTTGTCCCCTACATCCATTCAATGAAAAACTAAGCTAGGGTCCCACCAAACCGAAACGGACTCTAGGATTTTTTATGCTCGAAGCCACTTTGTTTGTCAAAAAATTAACAGATATGGATTAACGTTTATAGCTCATTTTTTTTCAAATCAACACATGAAAATTGAATCATTTTCCTTGAAAACGCTTTTTGTAACACATTTCTAGCAAAACCAAAATTTTTGCAGTAGAAAAGGACCTTGGTCTATAAATGTAATACAGTTTTGTATCAATGTAAGTCACCAAAAATTGTAAATAATGAATATTTTTTTATTTTTTTCTTTAATTTCAAATTAAAATTAATAATTTTTCTGAAAAGTGATTTTAATTCATTGATCATGTGAAAATTTAGATTATATTTACCAACAAAAATAATGTTAACAATGGAAACTTAAGAAAAATGAAGGTGGCTGCACCCCATCTGCTGAACATGGCACTATCTTGGCTCAATGAGGGCAAATTGGTAACTTAGGGAAAGCCAACTTAGTGGGGTCAATGTTTGTCCTACCAGTCGGATTGCATATCAGATACTAATAATTTATAAACTTTAGTATAGCATTCTTGTACTCTTTTTTTTTTTTTTGTGACCTAGGAAAACCCGTAAGCCGACAGCCGGCGGACAAACCCTGGGGCTAACGCAAGCTGGCCACCACACTTACGCCAGCAGGTAAGTCACCCTGCGACACTCTGGGGATTCAAACCCCTCCCCTTCGTAAGGGGGAGAAGGCCCGAAGCCAGCAACGCCACCCAGGTGGGTGGTGTATCCTTGTACTTTTAATTCGTCTTATGTGCTCCTAAAATTATTCTTAAATGTTCAATCTAATCCCTGAGCTTTCAACTGATTCAACCTAATCGCTCAACCTAAAATTATTCTTAAATGTTCAATCTAATTCCTGAGCTTTCAACTGATTCAACCTAATTCCTCAACCTAAAATTATTCTTAAATGTTCAATCTAATCCATGAGCTTTCAACTGATTCAACATAATCCCTCAACTTTTCATAACCAAGTGAAATCAATCATTTGATAATACAAGTTTACATAATTACACTATTGCCCAAATTTTAGAATATGTTTTCAATTCAATTCATATCGTAAATCAACAACACATATGCTATCTTTTCAATACCTTTTTACAGTTTTTGTATTTACAAATGTTACAATAGTTTCAAATAAGTATATGTATGATATTGATAATAGTCAAAATTAAACCTCTTTTAGAGTTATATTGGGTTACTAATCCTTTTACTTGAAAAATAAGTGTTAAACTATCTCCGATACTCATGTTAATCTAAATCTTTTTCCTAATATTTTACATAGATAAAATTTTTAAGTTTTTGCGTTGCATGTATTCTTAATGAAATTTAGCTAAATCTATAAATGAGGAGATTAAGATAGCAGGAACATCAACCTGACAAAACACTAACTGAGGTTCTAATTTTACTATAATAAAGACCATAAGTTAGAACACATTTAAATGAAATTATTGTAAAACTTATAAATTTTTTAAGCTTTTGTGTTTCATATATTCTTAATTAAGTTTAGCTAATTCTATAAATGAGAAAATTAAAGTAGCGGGAACATTAATCTAACATATCTCTAAATGAGGTGTTACTTTTTTTTTATTATAGACACTATAAGCTAAACACAGTTGAATGAAAAAACTAAAAACGTAAAAAAGTAACACAAGGATAGAATTTTCTTGTTGTTTAGGATATGGATGGAATTAAAAGATATTTAACATTCGGGCAATAGTGTAATTATGGAAATTTGTGAATTTATCGAATGACGTATTGGATTTTGTTACCGGAAGTTAAGGGATTGATTGAACGTTTATCTTTCATTATCTGAAAGTAGTCTTATCTGTGTAAATTGATGAGGATTTCAACGTACTTCCAACCAAAGTTGAAAAAGAAAATTCTTTCACTAAACTACGCAATACATTCACTTTCCCTCGGACTAAATCTCCACAATGGAGATAAACTGAGAATTTAAAGGAAACATTTTATACTTTCATTTTCATATAGATGTACACAACTGCATATCACATTATTTCACTTGACAAATAACCCGCGCAATGAGGGCTTACATCTAGTGACAACATGCAGGCTTTTGTGCACAAAATTGTTTCTTGGCGGTTCTCAAAATCTATAAATTAAAGTCAAAATCATCATTTATCTCCATTTTTACTTTCTAAAATTTCAATTGCTATATGTAACCCTCATTCATTGAGTAAAAACTCAATTTTCTTTCTATGCAAATATAATCACCATTTTGTCTCATATTACAAAAGTGTCGATATGATTTATAGACACTATGGTCATTGCATAAATTTTAACTTATAGTTTTGCATACAATGATTTTCATCTGATATCTACAATGACATCACTAAATATATTTAGCAAATATTATTTACAATATCATCTTAAGAAAAAGTTGGGCACACGTGAGGCGACCGTGAGAACTCTTGTAAATAATGTAACAAAAGATATTTATTATTGCAATATGAATGTGTACATAACCAACTAAAACTAATGAAATAAAAAAATATTAACCAATTTTGATATAACTTTCTTAAACTTTAAAAGGTTGGGATAAATAATTTACTTGAAGCATCAATAAATGCCCCCATATAATTACAACCACCCATTGGAAACGAAATATTGTCAAGAAAATGATGTGAATATTCTTATGCTGAAAATAGATCAATGGAATCCTAGATATGCATTCTTGTAGAAATATAAATATATTTTGAATTTTTTTTTAAATAAAAATTGAATCTTGCTTATTTCATGATGATGCGCATAATATATATATATATATTGGTCAGAAAATACATACATTTATCTTAGAAGATGGCATTTCCATCAGTTCTTGCAAAAGAGAAAAGAGTAAGATAGACATCAAATGATTACAAAAATTAAAATAAAGCATATTCTTTGTTAAGAAAAGGCAACTGAAGTCGACCGGATTAAAAAATAATCTCGAAGAAGTTATTCCCAACTTCATATAAATAGTAATGGTCATATGGAGTAGATAGAAGAAAGTACTTTGCTTTCACGAAGATGTACAAATACTATGGTCCCCCTTTCCATACCAAGCTCATGGTAAAAATGTTAAGATTCCGACAAATGTAGGAAAGCTATTTAGAGAGGGGAATTTACATTCTCACTTTATGCTTTCAATTTTTTTTTTAATTGATTCATAATATTTTACGTGTTCGAAATAGTTTGTGCCATATTATAATTATATAAGTGTTGCAATTTTGTGTCTAATGTTTCTCAAAATCGGAGAATAAACCGATATGATGGGGTTCAGATCCACTTTAAATAGAATTTCAGGCATTGATTGGTGTGAAAATCGTTCTTGTTATAATTATCTGCATCTTATTTCTCTAGCAAAATACACATCAACACAATAATTTAAAATTATATAGCAAATGTAAACTCATACCCGTGCAACACACATTTGTCTTGCTAGTTTAAATATATACGAGAATATCTATATATCAAAAGTAAATAGGAGCAGCATAGTATCAGGGTGACGTGGTCTTCATAGAATTGTAAATTTATTTTACAATTTGAAGTATAGAAAAATTTATCATTAGTTTTTCGTTGGGAAAATGGTTTTTGCCTATGATTTTCTGAATAAGAATTTCTCTGTCTTTTCCACTTCTTTGAGAAACTGAAAGTATGTGATGTGAAATATTGTTACCGTTGTCCGGCAACCCAGACTCGGGTACTCGTCGCCCGAACACAGATCCCGTCAGCCGGTTCTTGATCCTGCAACCTTGACCTATGTCTGTGGCGCCTAGACTTAGGTGCTCGGTAGCCTAGACCCAAGACCCTGACCTTGGTCCCTTGATTGCACTCAAGTCTATATGTTCCAGTGTTTTTCAATTGAAAAAAAAAGAAAAAAAAAGTATCAGAAAATGACTTCTATATATTTGTCAAGGACACTCAAACACAGCAAAACGAAACCACTTCCTTTGAAAAGAACTTCTTTAAAATTAGTTTCCAGTAGATCCGCTAGACATTCCGTGCGATGGACTAGATGATCATTTTCAGCTGTCTCAAGAGGATGAAAAACATTGCGCGGACAAAAAATTGAGAAGAAATGAAAGTGATACCGAGAAAAAAAGTTTTCATTATTGTGTTTGAAGGGAAAATTACCAAAAATTCTATTTTAAAAAATTTTCAAATTATTTATTTATTTATTATTTTCTTTTTCCTAGGTCATCCCGGTCGCAACCGGCTAAAGGAAAAAAAGGAAGATAAGAAAAAGAGGAGGATGAAAAGAAAAAGAAATTAATAATTAATAATTCAAAAAATATAATATTATTAAAATTGCTACGTGCTGGCTGTAATAATTAAAAAAATATAATATTATTAAAATTGTCTATGTCGACGCCGACTACACCACTATCTAAATTAATTAAGATTCTTACCTAATTTGCGATATCGCCTAGATATTGTTTCTAAATTCGGATGGATGACAGATCACGAGAATCATAGTAAGGATGACTGGATTCTTACCTAATTTGTGATATCGCCCGGATATTGTTTCTAAATTCGGATGGATGACAGATCACGAGAATCACAGTAAGGATGACCAGCGATGGCTCGCGATGGCTGTTCATGGAACTCACACGTCCTGACTTGAATATTCTAAACAACTTGCAAAATAGAAAACCCAGCATTTCGGCTTGGTGTGCGTCCGGCGAAGGCTTGCTTGGACGTCATTGCGGGTGGCTTAGCAGGCGACACAGAAGCAAGTCGTTGAAATCATCTAAAAATCCCGACAAGGCAAAGCTCGCCAGAACAAGTACGTAACAGCAATGTAGCTTGCTGGTTCGCTATTGGATTGACTTATCCTTCGGAGGACACCTAACACCAATGAGACCAAGGCCTTGGAGGCGTGTACACGAGGCAAGTCGCGGGCTGCTCTCCAGATGGTGGACTTATCCCTTCAAGGCCTCACTTCTATTAATCTCTTCAAGAAATTTGGAAACATGAGGATCATAAGAGAAAGTGAATTCGTGAAGGTCTGTGAGCGGTCCTTCGAACCTAGAGCTTGCCGATGTTGCAAGTGTCGTGATCTGTTGTAGCAAACAGCAATTGGCGGGAGGAACAACAGTGAATGGCAACCCAAGCCCGGAATTAGCAGAGGACAGCTGCGGCAGTGAAGGGTCTTCGATGTGGGGATGGCATGGAGGTCACTGGAAATCGTCTGAGCGACTGCTGGCTGGTTGAGAAGGGCTTTAGGTCACTAACTGGAATTCGTTGACAAGCATCTAGGTGAAGTGTTGCACGGCGGGGAAGGCTGAACTTGATGGCGAAGGCGCGAAGGCGCAAGGAAAGAGTGGCACTGTCTGTGGCAGAGGAGGCACGCCCCAGGGAGGAAGACAGCCCTCAGCTTTCAAGCTTCTCTCGTCTTATCCTCTCAGTTTTCTCTTTAATTGTGGCCGTATATTCAATGTGTGGCCTCGTATTGAATTGCTAGGCCTCCTCCAGAACCTCTTCTTTGTCTCCTTTTATATTGTCCACTCCTGCACGTCAAAACAGAAGCGTAAATATTCAGAAAGATTCTCCGATTTCTCTTTCCCGTTTGTCTTTATACTACAGAGAAATAATCTTGATTTGCTATTTTCTTCTCTTCCACGCTTACGTGCTGCTAATCTTCATGAATGATTTCTTTTTGACTAAGAATTTCTCCCTTAATATATATCAAGTCCACTTTTACATGTGAGAAAGCTTATTCTTCTCTGGACAAATATATCTCTTCCTTCCCTTTTGCTTGGCCGAATATTACCTCACTTGCAATCACATCTTTTCCTTTTCGAAGTCAGTGCAATTGCCCATCCCTTGGTGGTCGATAAAAATTTTGCTACTTCCTAGGATGAGTCGCCGACCCTTTCTTTTTATTGCACATGTAGAAGCGAATAACAAATCCCTTGACAATAACCATATCATGATAGAAAAGTAGGACAACAGATTCACAAACAAAACATATTTTTATAAACCAACTGAGTCATATACAAGAGTCTATACCCAAAAGATTTCAAAAGACTGACTCTAAAAAAGAAATTGTTCTATCTGACCTACACTTCAGATTACTTCAGCTCGGCTCCAAATCTTCCACCCTACGGTCTTGAAAAGTTAAGCCCACGACGGGGTGAGATATAAATCTTAGCGAGTTCACGCTCTAAACCCCGATTAAGAGGGTAATACGCCTAAAGTGTCCTAATCACACAACCACACAATTAGAACAGAGGACTTACCTCACCTCAGTTCCTTCCTACACATCAGCACAGTTCATATCGCAATGCATATAATTAATGCACATAACAATTGATACGCCTCATCAACTCAATTAATCATAAGGGTCCCGATTATAAGGCCAAACCGTTATGACACGTCCCATACCATGCCACAGAATTTTGTCTCATAATCAGGCGCATCAAACTCAAACAATCATGCGTTCCAATTGTTAATTAAGCCCCTCAAAGCACAGCCGACTCCCATGTTCGGCTGTTTATTGGCATAGCCATGCATCGTCTCTTCCCCATTGAGCATAGCTATGTCTCTCATAGACGGCTTTCCCGAAGGAGCGTAGGTCCAGAATCTACTGCAACCCGATACCCTAATGCATGGGTAACCCAAAAAGGGATTTAGTAACGTCCGGCGTAATCACTCGAGACGGGTTCTCTTAACCAACACACGACCAATCAATTTCTGCCTAGGACACCGTGCATTGCACATAAATGCCTCAATTAAAATAGTGATCATCGCTTATTTTCTTCGTATTAAAAACATTCCAGAAAATAGTCGTGTGTGGGTACATGGTCAAATCGAACCCGAAAGATTCATAACCTCCTATTTAAAATCCCATTGTTTTATATAGTATATAAAACTGTTTTTGGTGTTAAAACCCGATACCCGGGATTTTTTGAATAAATATTGGAAATTCATAAATTTTGGAATAAATGACCAAAATTCTAATAAGCACTCAATTTGAACAATTTAACACTCAATTGCAGAAATTAACCACACTATTGCAATCAGCACGCAATTCCGATCATCGGCTATCCTAGTCTAATTTTCGGAAAATAACTAATAATTAATTAATTATCGAAATTAATTAAATAATGCCTATTAATTCAATAAATACAAAATTAGGCTAAAATTTGCTAATCTAACCACCTATTGGACTAATTAAATTATCCTAACCATTCTAACTATAAGACTACACAATAAACTAACTAATTACAATTTCTAACCACCTAAATCACTAATCTAACTAACCTAAATTAATTAAACAAACTAATTGTTAGGGAAATCCCTTATGATGTTTTGAAGATGACAAAATAAATCAAAGGTTAGTAACGTGTTTAAAGGTTGAGTAATAGACTATGCAGATAATAGAACATGTAAATAATATTATCAAAGTCTATACTTAGAAGAACCAGAAGACAGACTCTATGATATTGTCAAAGTTTATATTTTGAAGAACCAGAAGGCAGACTCTATACTGAAGTTGAATCTATTAAGACTATGTTCAAACCTTAAGGTTAAAAATATTTAGAAGCATAATATGTTCAGACTTACGTCCAGATTGTAAAGTCTACTTCAGACAGAATACACTCAGACTTTACTTTCGACAGAACATTCTCAGATTTTACATCCAGAATGAGACACAAGTTCCAAACGTAGCAGATTCAGAACGAAACAACTTGACAAAACGTAACACAAGCCCCAAACATATAGCAGATAGTGATCTGGTTTGGATTCTATATCAAAATTGATTTCATTGACTTAATCTAATTGATTGACAATTAGATCTTGAAGACAATAACTTTCTATACGAAGAAGCTCTACTTATGGAAACCAAGATTCTGTTTGTAAGGGCGATCGGAATCAATTTGGGATTCTACTTCTATCACTCAACGGCTACCAAATCTTTTAGATACAGATATGTCCAACGAGTAGATTGGAAGATGATCCTCTAAGATACAGTCCAACGGCTAGTTTGGAAGTGGAGGAGTATTTAAGGAGATCAATGACTGATGAGCAAATAAGAGACAGAGCGTAGAATTTATAATTCCAAAGTCTGAGCGAACTTCGATCATACACTTGTCTCTTGTGAGCTTAAACGTTTGTGATCGTGAGAGAAATACTAAAAGAGCGACGTAGTGAAATAGTGTGATCTACTACTAAGTATTTGCACTCAAAGTTTTAATCTCTTGTTGATTGCATAGTCGAATCTAGCTAGAAGGCTGTTAGCGTGGGAGAGTGGACGTATGCTTGATCTAAACCGAACCACTATAAATTCAGTGTTTTTATTCTCTTCCTTGAACTCCTTTATTTTGTTCGTAATTCTATTTAACTGCTAAAGTCTGAACTTGCTCAAAGTTTGTTGTTCTTCAGACTCAGTTTCAAAAGAAAAATATTTCTACTGTTCTTTTATGAAAATTTTTCTTCACACCTATTCACCCCCTTTAGGTGTTCATACTAGCATTTTCAATTGGTATCAGAGACAAGTGCTCGTTTTATTGAAGTGTTTTTACTTCTGAGCTAAAGATCTTCTATGGCTAGTATCTTGACTCCAGGATTTATGGAGGGACAAAGTAACACCAAGCCACCATATTTCGATGGAAATGAATACAATGTTTGGAAAAACAAAATGAAGGCATTCCTAAGATCTAGAGATCCATTGCAATGAGATGTTGTGGAAAAAGGAATCAATTCCACTGCTGCGTCTACATCAAATAAGAATGACAAAGACAAAGAAACCAAACCCCCCGCTCCTATGTCTCAGACGGAGATGTCCAAAAGAGAAGCTCTTGATGCAAAATCCATTTATTCTTTATATTGCGCCTTATCTCCTGTTGAATATAATAGAATTTCTTCATGTGAAATAGCAAAAGAAGTTTGGGATAGACTTCATGTTACTTATGAAGCGACTGATCGTGTGAAGGAAACAAAGATAAACATTCTGCTTGGTCAATATGAATCCTTTAAGATGAAGCCAGGAGAGTCTATTAGAGATATGTTCAGCCGTTTTACAGAAATTGTAAATGGTTTAGCATATCAAGGACAACCAATTTCTGCTTAAATGAAGGTCAATAAACTTCTACGAGGTCTCTCAAAAGATTGGAACTATGTTAAGACCTCAATCCGAGAGACTCAGAGGATTATGTCACTCTCCGTTGATGAATTTATTGGCACTCTTCAATCCTATGAAGTGGAACAAATAAACGACAAAGATCCCAAAGGTAAGAAGTCCATCGCTTTAAAATCTAACGCTAATTCTGATGATACAGATTCAAAAAATGACATGGATGACGAAGAACTTGCTTTTATGATCAAGAAATTCAAAAAACTGAGTAGAAAAGGAATGAAATTCGGTGGAAGAAAACAATACAAGCAGAATGGGCGGAAAAGAACCATGAAAGAAAATGACAAGCAAGGAAATATATGCTTGATGGCACATTTGGACTCAAACTCAAATTTGGAATCAGAGTCTGACTCAGACACGGACTTAGAATCAAAGTCTGACTCAGACATGGACTTAGAATTCGATGAGGAAATCGAGGTAAGTCATTCAGAAATTCCTACTAAAGTTCTTAAGTATATAAATGAGCTTTGCTTAAACCTCAAATCTTCTCTTAAAAGGATCTCCAAACTAAAAAATGAGAATTCATGGCTTAAGCAACATGATCTTTCTCGAAAAGAAAAGTTTGAAATTTTGCAAAAGATTTTTTACAAACAAAAGAAAGTTGAGATTTACTTATAAAAGAAAATGATTCTTTAAAAAATGAATTTTCAAATATTTCGACAAAATTTTCAAATGGTTCAAAAACATTAGAGCATATTCTTTCCATACAAGTACCTTACTATAATAAGTCGGGACTTGGTTTCAATAAGGAAAGTGATTATCTAATAGATTTTCCTAAAGTCAAGGAGAGATTTAGACAAAGACCTCTTAAACTTGCGTACAAGAGGCATTTTGAAAGGATTTTTACAAAACCTGTTGTCAAAATGCCCTCAAATGTTCAAATTGTGGAGACTCGAAACACTTTGAGAAAGAATGTCCTAAAGTTTGGAGACCAGTTAAGAAAGATTGGGTAAAAGCAACATACTCTACTAACTCTTATGGACCCAAGAAAATCTGGGTACCAAAGAAAAGGTGAGTTGTTTTTGCAGGAAATAAAAGAAAAGAAGAAAGAGAATTTGGTAAGGAATATATATTTTTCATTCTCAATTTGGTTTTAGTACATAATTTAAAATTTCTCATTATACTTATATTCTATTTATGCCTTGATTGATTTATACTTTATTATGACCGTATTTAATGATTTGTTTTATTGAAGAAAGAATTGTGTAATTTATTTTTGTGATTCGTGAGTTGAGATTTTGATATAATACGTGCGATTATTTTTTGATATTTTGCTTAGAAACAAATGAATTTATTTGGTTTGATTTTATACTCTCAGATTTTATCATATTTTGCCAAATAAAAAACTGTTTTACGTGATATTAATTTATTATGCAAGATATTCCTAGATACTCAAGGATTTCATTCTCCATGATTTTATTGTGCTTTGACTAAGTGAGAATTTCTTTTTCAAGATATTATTGTGCATAATATTCTTTCCTTAAATAACATGTTATGATAAGTTAGGAAAGACTATTTAATTATCTATGGAGATTTTATATTTTGCTCTAACGAAATGGAAGGATCCAAATTGATGGATACCAAAAAAGAAATGAGTGCATTGCAAGAAATTCTATAAGGGAAAAATGATTGCGAGTTTACATAGGTGCAATCAGAAAGGTATCTCATGGGAAGATTGGTAATGATTTTTTTTTTATCAATGGTATATTGCAAACATATACCTTGGGAAAGAGAATATATATATATATATATATATATATATATATTTATCCTATCTTGCAAATCTCTACATACATTTATCATGATTTTAGATGATTGCCTATGAATTATACATGATTTATATTGCAAATATCTTTTGTTATAAACATAAGGCATTGCATTTTTTTTTTTAAATTGCTTGATTTGGCACATGATAAAAATATCTACTTTCTTTTTGCGAAATGCATCAATAATATATTTTTGAGATTTATGCTTAAGGAAATCCCTTTGATCTTGAAAGATATTATTGCATATTCATGGATATTCTTGCTATATTCTTAGAAGATATCTTATATCTAGCAAGTTTTGACCCGCAAATTGGAGGAAGGTATTACGTGATATTTTTGCAAGGATTGTTATCTATTATACAAGAATTTGCAGGTAATAAAAGAATCTTCCATATGGATTTTGGAAAGCTTGATCAGAAAATTGTGAAGATTCTATACTATTTTCTGAAGGCTCAAAGATTCTCTTCCTTGTGCAAAGTTTTTGCAAATTATTGAGGAAATCCCTTTTGTGACGTACGAAAGGGAGAGAAAGTGAATCCAAAAGAAATGAAAATATTCGTGATCAAACTCAAAAATGCAACAAATTGAGGGGGAGCATTGATCAATTATGGAAAAATCTTTTATAATTGATTGTGATATTGATTATTATGGAAAGAAGGAAAAGGTAAATGTGATAGAACTTGTTAAGATCTACAAAATCCGGTTAGTGCATCTTTTATTACCTTTTGTCATTAACAAATCTCTTATTTACATTATCGTTTGATTATGACAAAAGTGGTAAGTAAATTTTATAATGCATCCATGATTTTTATTGGATATTTGCTAATATATATGATTGAAGTGAGCTATATTACATATCTTTAATATTCGACTTACTTTATAAAAACTGATTTTTTGGAAATTGTATTTCATGCAAGAAATATTTGTTATCGTTTTATATTCTCTACGTGATATTTTTTTCCATTATTACCGCTTTTTGATTATGACAAAAAGGGGGAGAGAATATAAATATGCATATATGATGATTGGTTGATATTATTTATTGCATAATATTGAGCTGTAATTATCTTCGATATATTGTTATGCTCAATCTATTTGCTATCTTCTGCTATTTTTTTATTTGAATTACATTCTTTGAATACTCATAATTAAAGATTATTTATGTGCTTAAGATAGCCTTGATTTATTAATATCTTTAAAAGCATGATTACACATCTGCATATTCAAAGATTGTTTTGTCATCATAAAAAATGGGGAGATTATTAGGGAAATCCCTTATGATATTTTGAAGATGACAAAATAAATCAAAGGCTACTAACGTGTTTAAAGGTTGAGTAATAAACTATTCAAATGATTCATATCGTCAAGTGTACCCATTCCGAATTTCATTCCAATCAAATGATAGAACATGTCAAGGATATTATCAAAGTCTATACTTGGAAGAACCAGAACACAGACTATATGATATTGTCAAAGTCTATATTTGGAAGAACCAGAAGACATACTCTATGCTGAAGCTGAATCTATTCAGACTGTGTCCAGATCTTAAGGTTAAATATGTTCAGAAGTAGAATATGTTCAGACTTACGTCCAGATTGTAAAGTCTACTTCAGTTTAGACTAACATCCATATTGTAAAGTCTACTTCAGAAGGAAGACACTCAGACTTTACTTTTGACAGAACATTCTTAGACTTTACATCCAAAACGAGACATAAGTTTATAATGTAGCAGATTCAAAACAAAACAACTTGACAGAACGTAACGCAAGCCCTAAACATATAACGGCTAGTGATCTGGTTTGGATTCTACATCAAGATTAATTTGATTGACTCAATATAATTGATTGACAATTAGATCTTGAAGACAAGAACTTTCTATACGAAGAAGCTCTACTTATGGAAACCAAGATTTTATTTGTATGAGCGATCAGAATCAATTTGGGATTCTACTTTTGTCACTCAACGGCTACCAAATCTTCTTGATACAGATCTGTCCAATAGGTAAATTGGAAGATGATTTTCTAGATACTGTCCAACGGCTAATTTGGAAGTGGATGAGTATTTAAGGAGACCAAGGACTGATGAGCAAGTAAGAGACGGCGTGTAGAATTTATAATTCCAAAGTCTGAGCAACCTTCGATCATACATTTGTCTTTCGTAAGCTTAAACGTTTGTGATCGTGAGAAAATACCAAAAGAGTGACTTAGTGAGATAGTCTAATCTACCACTAAGAGTTTGCACACAGTTTCTGGAAGAGGAGGCACGCCCCAAGGAAGAAGGCAGCCCCCTCTCTCTCTCTCTCTCTCTCTCTCTCTTGTGCTGTCTTTTTTGCAAAAGCTTTCAAACATCTCCCGTCTTTTCCTCTGTCAATGTTCCTTTTAAATTGTGGCCATGTATTCAATGTGTGGCCTTGTATTGAATTGGGTGGCCTCCTCCATAATCCCCTTTTATATTGCTAAGATATGTCTTGAATTTCAACATATCGAATAAATACAATTCAAGTTAAATCGAGTAATTTTCAAGAACGCCTTTTTTATTAGGGAAATCCCGCATGATGTTTTGAAGATGACAAAATAAATCAAATGCTACTAACGTATTTAATTGTTGAGTAATAGACTATGCAGATGATAGAACATGTAAAGGATATTGTCGAAGTCTATATTTGGAAGAACCGGAAGATAGACTCTATGTTAAAGCTGAATTTATTCAAACTGTGTACAAACCTTAAGGCTAAATATGTTCAAAAGTAGATTATGTTCAGACTTACGTCCATATTGTAAAGTATAATTCAGACGGAAGACACTCAGACTCTACTTCAGAGAGAACACACTCAGACTTTACATACAGACAGAACGTGACAAGGTCCAGAACGAGACACAAGTTCAGAACGTAACAGATTCAAAACGAAGCATGTTTAGAATGAAACAACTTGACAGAACATAACGCAAGCCCCAAACATATAACGACTAGTAATATGGTTTGGATTCTACATAAAGATAGATTTGATTGACTCAATTTAATTGATTGACAATTGGATCTTGAAAACAAGAACTTTCTATACGAAAAAGCTCTACTTATGTAAACCAATATTCTGTTTGTATGGGCGATCAGAATCAATTTGGAATTCTATTTTTGTCACTCAACGGCTACCAAAACTTCTTGATACAGATCTGTCCAATGGGTAGATTGGAAGACGATTCTCTAGATACTTTTCAACGGCTAGTTTAGAAGTAGATGAGTATTTAAGGAGACCAAGGACCAATGAACAAGTAAGAGACAGATCATAAAATTTATAATTCCAAAGTCTGAGCGACCTTCGATCATACACTTGTCTTTCGTAGAATTTATAATCCCACGGTGGTTTTAGAAAATCCCCTTTTCATCATATTTTATATATAAAAAAATTATTACAAACCATAAATTATACCTTCTACGACACATTTATCTTAAGCTTTTTTCTATAACAAATTCCAAACCCGTATCGATATGACAAATTTACCTTTGGTCAAGGTCTCGTCAATAAACATCATTAAAAATCTACATATATAAATGCTGGAAATCAAACTTGATATGAAAAACTCTCTAATGAAACTTTCACATATGATAGATATGTCGCATAATACAAATATGAGGTTTTTAAAGTCACAATAAAAAATTTAAGTTAAATTTGTCATGATAAATATAGTTTGATGTTTTTTAGGCTAGAAAAAAAAGTTTAGGGAATTATGCCTTAGTGAACATACTTTGAGTTTTTGGTGTCTTTTTCCCATATAAATATATATATATATATATATATATATATATATATAATTCCAATTTCCAATTTCAATGTTGTATCATAATTTAGAAACATACATAGGTATGATCTCTAAATACAATATTTATATATGTTTTATTTGTCTGAAAAAAATAGTAACCATATGTTTTTAAAATTAATGGGTTAGAACAAATCGAAAAAAAGAAAAAGGATTATTCTATTTCTCTTCCTTTGACATTACAAACCATTGTTAGGATGAAAGCTTAAATAAAATGTTGTCGTGACCTACCATCGGGGGGGAGGGAACAAGTTTAGGGGTATTGCCTAAAAGATGGACCTAAGGCCCACGATTAGACTCGGGCTCTCCCAAACCCATACCCTACATGACATTAGGTATTTTTAAGAATTTTGCAAAAATGAATCGCCACTAACCTATTGGGTTCGGCTATAAACCAAGTGAGGCATGTGAGTGTACCTCACTTCCTACGCAACTTGTGAAATCTAGGGTCGGGGACTTGATTATACTAATTGACCAATTAGTGCTCTTTCAGTACCTAATCTTGTTCATTTTAAAAGAGAAGATTTTTTTCAGGCAATTTGGATTGATTTTACACATATCCACTAACATGTGAGGTGATCATGCGAGTGCACAGTCATTAAAATAACAATTAGCAACCAAGGAAAACGTTAAATAAATTGCACAGGGAAGCAAAGAATTAATGCCATAGAGAAGATAAATGCTAATCCTAGCTAGACTAAAGAGAAGCCAAACTCCACGTATCAACATTGTGCACTCAAAGACAATTGTCCGTAAGGACGGTTGAAACCCTAAGGTAAAACCCTAAAGGCTTAGTTAATTTTTTTAGCACAACTCTAGAGTTAAGAAACTTCCATTTTTTTTTTTTAGAAAAAAAAACTCATAAAATCTTTTGTAAAACTTTTCAAAAGAGAATTTGAATTTCCTGACATTTGTCAATTTTTTAATTAAAAAAACTCGAATTTTCAATATTTTTTTGAATTTTTTTTTTGAATTTTTTAATGTTCTTTTTAATATATTTTTAATAGTTAACATTATTATATTCAGAAAAACGGGTCCGGATCGGTAAAGCCAATCTGGTCCATTGGCTTGCCACAATTCCGGATTAAAAAAAAAAAAAGACAAAATCGATATCTTAAAACCTTTTTCTTGTTTCTCTTTTTTTTTTCGTTTTTAATATTAATATTAATATTTTAATCAATTTTTTGTCTTTTCCCTATTTCGTCTTTTTACTACATCTCTTCTCTGCGGCTTCTCTTTCCCGAAGCCAGCTTTTGTGTTTCACTTTTTCTGCAATTTTTCTTTTTTTTTTCTTTTTTCTTTATTCTTTTCTTTTTTACTTCATCCCTTATGGCTTTCTTCCCCACAAATTTTCCTCTCCAAGTGTCTTCTTTTCCCTTTTGTCTTTTTACATTTTTTTATTTATTTCTTCTTTCTGCTCATCTTCTTCTTCTTCGATGGTTTCTTCCCACGCCCGAAATTGGCCCCTCCTTCCGATGCCTCCATCGCCGAACGCCCTACCTATTCTCTCACGCCGAGCACTATAAAGAAAGCAGCGGCTGAGCTCGTCGCTTGTTGCCACCATCACTTCGTGACATCATTGCCGACCCTTCTGAGCTGCGCACCACTTACAACCACCACACTCAGGAAATCAACGGGAGACAAATAAAACACAGCAGACGTGCCTAGACATGGCCTGGTGATGCAAATGACAACTCGTAAACAACAAAAGGTTCATAACATGTAAAACGTACTTATCCACGTTCAAGAACACATGGGAATCGGTAATGCACGCGCCTAGGCCGGCTTAGACATATCGTCGAACATGTGGTGGCATGGAACGGAGGAACGATATCAACCCTTTTTGTACTCGGACTCAGCATCAAACTTTTAAAAAAAAAAAAAAATCATCAAATGGCCATTCGAAATTAACCAAATTAGCAACCAGAAGCCCAGCACGCGTGTAACTAACAGGAGGAACAAAACTCAACGTCCTATCCTACCAGAGAAAGGTGGAGCAACGGGGTTTCGCAGGAACGGGCGTTTAAAATGAGAGATCCCTACTCAGCTTCGGTGGTGGCGACGGGAGGGTGAACTCGAAATGGATTGAGCGATGACTGGCCGTCCCACAATGTTCCCGAGCGAGATCCTTGGGAAGACGACGCAACTCGACACAAATCAAAAAGCTATGCACAAGACCTACCTGGTTCGGGGGAAGCACTGCAAGGACGGCGCTTGACGAACGAACTCTGGTGACAGTCGACCACTCTCTCGAGCTCCCTCACTCTGGTTCTCTCCCTCTCACTCGCTTAAAACTCTCTCGAGCTCTTCCAATCTCTCCCTCTGTAGCTCCCCCTATCCCGCTCTCTTGGTGCTTCTCTCCTTTTTTTCTGTTTTGCCTCCGCCCTTTTTAGAGCAACCGGCTAGCGCACATGGCCTCTGCAGCTGCTAGCTTGCCGATCGGACTGCCCCCGACCCACGGGTCGCGCCGCTTGCCTACCACACCGATCCCCTTGCTCCTCTGTCGCTGCTCCTCTTTTCTGTTCTCTGCAGGTTGTCGCGTGAGACAGGCGAGAGAGGAGGAAGGATGGGCGCGGGCCGGGCTGAAGGAGAAAGTAGCTGGGCTGGGCTGAGGGAGAAAGAAGGCTGAGCCGGGCCCAGCGTGAGGGAAAAGAAAAGAAAGAGGAGTGGGCTGGGCCAAGGCCAGATCACGGATGCCTTGCGGGGATTTTATTTAGTAACGATAAAATTATAAAAAAAAACAGTTTATTATATTTGTGTCAATTCATTCTTAAATCTTTTGATTAATTGTCAATATAATATATTAGGCCAATTTTGATAAATAAATAAAAACTATTGATATGGATGCTGGTCCTTTTACATGGTATGGCCGACACTAACGTTGACAAATTTGTATTTTTTTTTTTTTTTACTTTGTAACTTTTTTTTCTCTTTTTTTCTTACCTTTGTTCATTTTTTCTACAACTTTGTTGCTGCCCACAGGTAAGGCCCAAGAACCATACCCAGACTTTACTTGTGGCCATCAAGCAGTTGGGAAAATAAAAGAAAATAATTAATAAAATATAAAAAATTAAGGAAATTAAAAATTATAAAAATTATAAAAATTATCTAGGTGAGCGCCACCCAACATTTATGCCCACAATTCTTAACTAAAATTAATTGGATGAACTACATTGGCAAATTATTAAATGATTTAAAACTTAGTTGACATAATTGAAAGATTTATGACTAAATAAGTATAAGTATAATAAGTTTTGCACTTTTTTCGGTAATTTCCCTGTTAAGTAACCATCTAGTAAAATTAAGAATTGCATAAGGGATTGCAATGGCTAGGCTTTAGTTGAAAATTACAAATTGAATTTACTGTCGAGAAATAAGACTTATCATTTTGAAAATGCCATTCCTATTCCTAACTAGACTAAAAGGAAACCACAATCAACATATTGAAAATGTGCAATCACATAATAGTCGAGATAAAAATGCGCAAAGGATGACTTATCATTTGTCTCTAAGAATATTTAAATCTTATGGTAAAATCCTGATACCCTAACAACTCATTCAATTTAAAGCACAAGTTTTTGTTTGTCAAGGAATTTCGCATAATTTTAGAGAAAAATAGTCAAAAACTAATTCTTAAGCATTTCCATAGCTTTAAGAAAAAATATTTTTTGAATTTTTAAATATTTTATAAAAAAAAATATATATATATATATATATTTTTTAATCCGAGAGTGGGAGTCTGGCTGGGCCACGGACATCAAAGCCTTAAGAAAGGAATGGGCTAAACGAAATAAAACCTAATCCGGCCACTACAAGACCAAACCCAAAGCCTACTCACTTACTCCTATGGTAAAAAACGAAGCCCAAATTCACCCAAATTAACACTTCAAGCCCGAGGCTCACCAAGCCTAAATGAACCCAACGTCCACTACTCTCCCTCATCAATTTCCAATCCCACGACATGTCTTCTTCGAGCACGCCCGGACCACCCGAAGATCTGCCCACTGATTCAAGAACACCAAAACTCCAGCCCTGAACATCATGTTTTACAGTCAATCGATATATGCTCGTTCACCAGGCCTCCACCGTTGGCTGCCATGTTCGACCATCATTATCGATCACCCAACGCCCGAACCACCAAACCACGGCCCCAACGCCAACATCCTTCAACACTCACCTGTGCCGCCCCCATGAACTCTCACTTTCACCGGACCGCCCACGGCCAGACCACAAAAAAAAAAACCAGAGAAGTGCCACTGCAGATCTAGCCTAGGCAAAACTTCGAATGCCTGGGGTGCGTCGACTGAAGAACTAACGAAAGCTCAACCAGGACATCAAACAACGACCGAGACCGAAACTAAAAACCAGGCAGGGTTCGGAGACAACAAATCGTAGCGCCGCTGGGGTCAGAACTCGCACGAACCGAGGAACCGCGAGCCCCAAAAACAGGGCAAAACGGAGCGCGTTTGTGCGCTCGGGTGATGGGGCCCTACCCGGCTCGGCGACGACGGCTAGCAGGCGGGCCCGAGACCGATCGAGCTGTGCCCGGCCGGCCGGCTTTGGTTTCGTCGAGACGGGATCCTCGGGTCGAAAGGGATTGAACTCAAAGAAGGACTTACCGGAAGAACAGATTCCGGGAAATGGGGTATCGGGGGGCGCGGCTGAGCTTCTCTCTCTTTCTCTGCCCTCTCTCAACTCTCAGTCCCTCGCATATCTCCCTCTCCGTTCCCTCTCCCCCCCTCGGTCTCGATTTCTCCGAGTCCCCCCTGGCCGACTCTCCCTCTCTCGCTTTTAAGCAAACACTCATAATATCTATATGCGATGCTTTAGTGGATATTATTTTTGCTAGTAGTTCAACATTAATTCTTAATTTTCTATGCAATTAATGAATAATTAAATGGGTTATCAACAAAATTTATGTGTCAATACTGGGTAATAGTATAATTATAAAAATTTGTGAATATATCCAATGACTTATTTGATTTCTTTATCGGAAGTTAAGGGACTTGATTTAACATTTAGGAATAATTCAAGAATAATATCGAACAAATTAAAAATTTATAAATAATATTTTACACTGAACTAAAGTTCACAAACTAAACTATAAGGCCCATTTGTTTCACGAAAAATAATTTTCATGAAAACGTTTTTCGAATTTTTCAGTATTCATTTCATGGAAAATGAATTATTTATGAAACACATAACCTTCTAAACTAGGCAAAAATGTTTTCCACTTTCCTCACTTCCACCTCCTCCTTTTATTTATTTTATTTATTTTTATTTATTTTTTTATAAATTTGAATTATTTTTTTCTTTTTTCTTTTTCTTTCCTTTGTTTGCCCTCTTCATTTTTACTAGCCAATTGCCAGCCATAGCGACGGTTAGCAACCGGCCACAGGCGAGCATTGAGCTTGCTAGCTAGCATGAGACTCGCCCATCTCCAGTGAGCTCACACTCACCACTTGCTGCAATGTATGTAAATGTCATGAAAATTTTGTTTTCAAATTCACGTTTTCGAAAAATTTTATTGAAAATTAGCCCTCATATCATTGGATGTCCTCGTTCCACTAAAACATTTTGAAAGTATAGATCGTGTGGAGGCTCAGGCCTCAAAGCATCATCATAGGACTGATTTGGGAAACCTCACACGTCTATTAACAAAATATGAATTTTATTGATATGCAAAAATTGCATTACAACGTATATTATCTTGGATCCACAGAGTTTATAATCCAGATTATTACAAGCACAAACGAATGAAATGAATGGAATTCCCTCACAGTGGAGAAATGAATGGAATACGACTAAAAATTAAATGCAAGAACTAGAAACATCCCTTACACAGTGGGAACTGTAGGCTCTTCATCTTCACCAATAGTGCCAACGAAACCATCTTCAAACAAATTAGCAAAGTGGTAGACATTGGCCTTTTCTTCTTGCAAGAACTTCGGTGGACCAGGAAAGAAATCCTTCAAAGGTGGAGGCAAGAGACGTTGGTAGCTCTTACTTTTGATGTTTGGGCCTTTATGATTACCTTGACCCTTACGGTCACCCTGATAACTTAGGCCTTCACGCTTGTTGATCTTGACCACCTTAATGGGATCTGGCATGCCTTGGGCGAGCTTACCCAAACATTTCCCAATAGCAAAACCGTTCTTGAGCAGTTCTTTACTCATCAAGGAGGCCTTTGAGAACTGAGGCTTCCTAATGATCGACCCAACAGACACATGAGTGACAGACACCATCTCAAACGAGTGATAGCTCGACTCTCCCTCGACCTCAAGCTCAATGAAAGGTATGACGGTGTTATGGAAAGTCTCCACATCTCTTTCACATCGGATAGTCACAATCTTTCCATCAATGGAAAGTTTCATCATCTAATGAAGACTAGAAGGAATGATCCCTGCAGCATGGATCCAAGGCCGTCCCAATAGCAGACTAAAGTTACTTGGAATATCTAGTACTTGAAATTTTTTAGTAATGGTAATAGGGCCAATTGTCAATAGTAAGTCGATTTCCCCTATTGTTTCTTTTCTCATCCCATCGAAGGCTCGAACGGGAATCTTTAGAGGGGAGACATTTTCCATCCCTATCCCCAATTGACGAAGGGTGGATAATGGGCAAATGTTCAAGGCATAACCATTATCAATCAGGACCCTCGAGATCCTAGTCCCAAAATATTGAGCAAACACATATAACGCCTTGGTGTGTGCTTGGCCCTCAGGAGGGAGGTCTTTCTTAGAGAAGGTAATTTGATCTCTAAGAAGTATAGCACCCACAAACTCCTCCAATTGTACTTCTCCAATGGTCTCGGGCACGTGGACTTCATTTAAAATTTTGAGGAGAGCATTTCTATGCTCTTCAGAGGTCTTGAAAAGCTCCAATAGGGAAATCTGTGCAGGTATCTTACGCAATTGGTCTATCACTCCTGCCTCACTTGTCTTGAGTGTTTTGAGGAGTTATTCAGCTTCCTCATCAGTTACAGCCTTCTTTTCCACACCTTCACGTGGTGGGTAGATTCGACTTGATCGGGTGACGACGTCGATTTCATTTGTATTATAGTTCCAAGGGACCGCCTTAGTGTCATAAGTAGGAGTCACCTTAGTATTGGAACATTCACCAACTTTTGGTGGCAATTCAATCACAACAGGTCCAAAACCCACGCTTGAGATCTTCATGGCTCCAAAATTATTAATCAATGAGCCATCTTCGATGATGCCCTTGTCAATTGTATTAGCCTGATGGGGAATTTTCTCCTTGGTCAAATCAATCACAACATGCTCAATCATAGCCACAAAGTCATCCCCAAATTCATCTCCCCATCCACTAGGGACGATGTCTTTGGGGTTTTGAAAATAACTTGGAGGAGGGGTATACTTGACCATAAAGTTGTACTTCCCACTTGGTTGGCCCAAGGTGTCCACCACTTCACCTCTCTCACGGGCTTTCCTTACAAACTCACGATCCGAAGGAGAAGTTTTGTATTCATCCTCATCCCCATCATAGGAGTAGGCCTCTTTATCTTTTGGAAAAATTGAATTAAGGTCTTCTTCATCATCCCATCCACTCGGGACAATATACTTCATGTCAACGAAGAAACTTGGTGGTGGTGTGAACTTCACCTTAAAGTCATATTTACCACTTGGTTGGCCAAGGATACCAATAAATTCACCATTTTCGCGAGCTTTTCGAACAAACTCACGATCTATGTGAGAAGCTTTATATTCATCTTCACTTTCAGTGCCAAAGTCTTGGCACATAGGGGTTTTGTTTTTTGAGGCTCGATGATCCTCCTTTCGAGTGTCATCCGGACTTGGATTCCCAACCTTCCTTATGACTTTTGAGATTATATCTTTGCCAGACAAATTGACTTTAACCAGAGACATTCGTCTCAGAGCAGGCTCATCATCTTTGTATTGGATAATTCCCAGCTCAGCTAGCTTCGCTAAGCAAGCTATCTTTTCATCACGAGTGATGTCACCTTTCAGCTGGCGATCAGAAAATGGCATGCTCTGTTCCAACTTTTGGATATCCATCAAGAGTATATGCTTGTCGTCATCCCCATAAATCATGTTGACATCTTCAAAATGTTTTGGAAGGGGATTTTGTTGGACATTCGGCGTTGAGTCCTTAAAGGTGAGCAGCATTTTATCCAGCAAATTCTGGATCTTAGAACGGAGCACTAGACAGTTGTCCACATGATGACCTTTTTCTCCCATATGATACTCACACGTCTTATTAAGGTCAAACTCGGCAAACTTTGGCGTGTTATCCCTCGGGATCTCTCTCACCACGAGATGACTTTCAATCAGCATTGGAATTAGCTGAGACACGGGTCTAGGCAACGGAGTAAATTGCCTTTGAGGGGCTTTTCCTTTATGTTCAAAATTTCGGAAAGAACCCCTTACCTCCATGGCAAGTTTATGAGCCTGAGGATTATATGGTTTCTCAGAAGAGGAATTTTGTATATAAGCAATCTCCACAGTCGATTCCTTATCTCTCTTTTGGGCATATCGACGATTTGTGGTCTCGGTCAACCTTGCTTCACGCATAATCCCCTCAATGCATTCACCTAACTCCACCAATGCGGCAAAGTTAATACAGGTGCGGTTATACATTTTCTTGAAGAAATCTCGAGGCATGGCTTGAAGTAGTAATTTCATAGCCTCCTTCTTAGACAATGGTGGCTTTACTTGAGATGCAGTAGCTCTCCATCTTTGAGCATAAGCTCTAAACGTTTCCGTTCACCTCTTCTTGACCCGAACCAATTCCTCTCGAGTCAGAGCGATTTCAGTGTTGATCTTATATTGTTGGAGGAATTCATCAGCGAGATCCTCCCAAGTATGGATCTTCTCCAAGTCCAACTCTATAAACCATGTCAATGCAAGACCAACCAAGCTATCCTGAAAGGAATTAATCAAGAGCGGAGGATTGTCTGAGTAACGGGCCATCTTGCCCAGATAGTACTTTAAGTGGGTCTTGGGGCATCCAATGCCATCATATTTCCTCATAAACTCGGGCTCCTTGTAGAATTTAGGGACTTTAACCTTGGCGAAGGGGGACAGCTTATCGAACCCCTGCAGTTGATAGCCTTGTAGCATGCAAAGGCATTCCTCAATCTTTGTGAGGCGTCTTGAACTTTCCTCATCAAATTACGGAGTTTGAGTCTCCTTAGATGGAGGCTCTAAATCAATAACTGTCAGAGTTGCAGTAGGAACCTCTTCAGTAGGCCCCTTTCCCACGGGTTTTGCTACCAGCACTTCAGAGGGCGCAGTAGGAGGATTTGTGGTAGGAGAAGTAGGAACTACATAAGTTAAGTTCTTGACTTGGTTGGAGAGATCAATTAACAGCGCCATCATCTGCGACATTTGGTTCTCCATGCTAATAACACGAGCACGGGTATCTTTGTTCTCCATCCTTGTTTGGTGGCGAGTATGTATGATAGATCGTTCTTTAGCCATCTTTCACAACCTTCGTAAAAGAAGATGACTCGAATTAGTACAAGTCAAAAGAAATCATTAAAATACAAATCCTGGTCAATTTTATATTTTCTTGAGATGAAATAATGATAAGAAGTGTATATGATCCTAGTATCATATAACATCCTCTTATCAAAATTTCTTCAAAAGAAATTATTCAATTGAACAGGAACGACGACAAATATTTAATCAGAATGCCCATTTTCTAAAAATTACATGAAAATGTCCATGAATTTTATTAATTTCAATTGAACAATTACAAGGGAAACAGAACCTTACTTTCCTGAAGCTTACAAAGTGGTTCAATTTTACATGTGATATGAAAATGAATACAGGGAAACCTCGATAGAAAGGAGGGAAACACAAAGGAAGCCCCTTTACAAGAAAAGAATATGAGATGCAAATCTAAGGACTAGGTGGGATCGTGCGGAGACGCTTATTATCATGGGTCAAGTGTTCTTCATTGATCAAGGCATCGTCTTCTTGCTCCTTAATATGAGCTCGCCGAAAACCTTGAGGCTCAGGAATATTAGGCAACTGAACCTTGAGTTCGGGTTCTACTTGACGGTATATGTAATCAATGGTAGCTTGGTGAGTCCTCATCTCTCCTTCCAAGTTGGCTTCATTGACGACAGCCACATAATGCGAGGAATGGGAAAACCAAATTCCAATAGCGGCTTGAATCACAGCCTTGATTTGGTCAATTTGGTTTTCCTTGATGACTTTATCGTGATAATCAATACGATATAACCCCAGCTTGAGGATTGGCGGGATCGTTTGAAGCGCGCCGTATTGGTGGAGCACCCTTAAAGGGTAATATGACGTTAAACCCGTCAATCCCACTAGGGGGAGTGGGTCGTCAACTCCACTAAAAAGGTGCACCTCGGGATTCCCAAGCCACTGAACATGCCATTGAATTAAGCTAGGGTTGAGGCTTTTGAGGAAATGAAATCATGTAAAGAAAGACCATGATGGAAAGAATTCATTTCTTTGGCAAAATCTAAGAATGGGATGATGATATTTTGTGACATCGACAATCTTCATGTGAGGGGCAAATTCTTTGATATGTGAAAAGAGCTAAATGTGGAGAAGTCCTAATGGGGCTCTAAGAGTTCCTCGTCCATTTGCTTTGAAACAATTAAGAGACACAAAAGTTTCGGCAAGGATCGTGTGTGTAAAACAATTAAAGGCGCACACTTGGGTTGACAATGTGAGTGACTAAAGGATCCATTGTTTTTCAAGTATGTGGGAAAACCACAAAGCCAAAGAACATGAGTAGGAAGACATGAGGAATTTGATTCCCAAATTTAGGCTTAAGGCTAAGGAAATGTTGTTCAAGGAAATTATAAGGCATGGAATGAGAATTTCCTTTAAGAATAGCCTCAATTTTATCGGTAGGGATATTAAGGAGTTGACTTAGAAGAGATATTGGATCTTGACCAATAGGAGGAGTGGCGAAACCTAAAGAGGCTTTACCTAACTCGATGGCTTTCCGGAACTCCTCAATTGTAGGGGTCAATTCATATCGATTAAACACGAAGGTGGAAGTCATGGGATTCCAAAAATGAGCCATTGCTTTTACCATCGCGATACGTGGTTCGACTTTTAATAAAGTCGGGAGGAAGCCTATGCATTTTCCCACATAGTCTTGATGTCTTGGGTCGAGATTCTCCCATAGAGTCTTGAGATTCCCAGGCACGGGGATCACGTCCACTGCGGGTTTACCCGTCTAAACCTAAACCTAAAGGGGCACCCATGATTAAAATGTATCGTCGTTGAAATATAAAATGCATAATTGAAATATGGAGAGTAAGAAGATAAGAATGGTAAAAAAGGAACGATATTTACCCACCAAACACATGGCAAGCACAAATCACATGTCGCATGAAACTGTGAGGTTTCAATGCCTAAGGTGAGGGTGCTAAAGGCTCAAGGTCCCCATCCCAAAGGCTAAAAATTGTTTACCCACTACTACTATCGTCGATCAGTGCTATTTTTATCGGTTGGGATGAGTGGGCTTATGTAAGTAATGGATTACCACGAGTATTCACTCGTAGATTCCACCCATAAACCCTCCTAAGGTCCTAGATTGGGCGATCGGGGTTTTAGACCGCGGTTGTGTGTGCGGTGTCATGCTAAAGCTTGTAAACATGCATTTAAATTTAAACATCCAGCACTTCAATATAAACCCTCATACATTCATACATCCTCACACCACCTACAAAACAAAGGATTTACAAGCACGTCTCCCCTTAGAACTCCCACCTACAAGACCATTTAACACGAGGTTAGCGACTAACCTGATTGTCCATGCGACTTTGACATGTAGGCGATCCTACATGAGACATGTTAGTTAAAGCACAACAACCATTTTTAAACGGCTTCAAGTCCTCTTAATCTAGTACCAGTCCCCAGTGAAGTCGCCAAGCCTATCGCGACCCGATCTTGCCGCCCTTGAATCCCTCATCATCACGAGGAGAGAAAAGGGAGGAAAAGTTGGGTTCAGAGGTACTTAATCACGAGAGCTTCCTCATGGCTTGTGTTCCAAAAGACGTCATCATCTCGCCTTTTGGATCAAGCCTCCCATGAGTTCCCTCCACGAGATTGCGAGGACAGCAAAATTGAGTAATACCCATTGACAATCTAGCTATGGAAAAATTTCCTAATATGCATAACATGATGACAAACAACTTTCGTGAAGAAAGTTTTCTTGAATGAGCTACACATGAATTTACAAAAATCATGTTCATATCAGGAAATTTCAGAACAAACGTGCAAGGACAGCAAAATTGAGTAATACCCATTGACAATCTAGCTATGGAAAAATTTCCTAATATGCATAACATGATGACAAACAACTTTCGTGAAGAAATTTTCTTGAACGAGCTACACATGAATTTACAAAAATCAGACAACAAGCCACAGCACATCAGAAATTTGTCAAAACAACAGGACATTCAGCTAATGTCACGAGAATTTGTCCAATCAGAACATGTCTAAAAATCATCAAATTTATACACAAGATAGCCAACATGATGAAAAACAAGTTTCATTAAGAGGAAAAGTTCAGATTCGAAATATAAAAAATGGAACAAAAATATCAAAGGTCTGTCCAAACAGGGGTTAAAACAGGGGTCCGAATTTGATCCCTTATTCAAATTGTAATCTGACATTGAAAAAATGGAAAATAGTCCAAACGATGAGTGATTGGCATGAAATCAGCGGCATTAGAAACCTCTAAGTGTTTCCTACATCTTCCTAGAAGAGCTTGAGTCCAAACTAGGTCAATTTGGTATCCTAAAATTGAGATCTCTAAAAGTGTGCGCATCAGTGATTAAGAAAACAGACATAAGCATTTATTAGAAAAACCTTAAAAATCACTCAAAGAATGCCCAAATGGTATGAAGAAATCACACGGGACTTAGGATTGGATGCGACGGAAAGTTTGGATAGTCATCTAATCCTAAGTCGGCATGCAAAATGTCATACAATTTAAATGACATTATGAGATGATTCATGATCCCTAATGATATGCTTAGAAATTCTAAGTATGACGAACACTTTTTGTGAGACAATTTGATGTGCAAGATGAAACTCAAATGACATGACCTAAACACGTATGTAAACCTTACAATATGCGGTTCAATCATCAAGAAGGCATGGTCATAAGATTTGATCCCTAGATGACTCAAATAAGCATGGGAATGTGCACATATGACAAGGTTTCATTTTAGCGCTAAATTTACAGAACAAGCATGATTTCAGCCATCCTCAAGACATGCATAAATCCTACCAAATATCTCACATACAGACATACAGTGATGAAGATTTCTCGTTAAGAGATCGAAACTCAATTAAGATCATATGAATCGTAGCAAAAATGGCAAAACAGATCACACTATATGTCCAAGACATGTTGCAGCAGTACCTTTTTACTCTAATGCATGCAATTGATTCACATTGCCAAAGTAAAAACCTTGCAAAGCATGCATCAATTGAACATATATATCATGTATTTCAAATTTCATGTAGGATTTAAGTCCAAATAGGTGCATTTATGGACTCAATTTTATCAAAAAAAATCTCGGACTAATACAGGACAGACTGATCTATGTCCAAATCTAAGCAAGTTTAACGTACCTAAACATGTCTAAAAATTTTGAAAAAAAAAATATAGAAGATGAAGAACACCTGCACGAGAAACTTTCATCAAGAAAAGTTATTCCATAACTCAACACAAAAATCAGCTCAAAAATAGCAAAAATAGAGATTCATTAAAGCAAATCTCGGACTAATACAGGACAGATTGACCTATGTCCAGATTTAATATTTTTTGACCTAGTTAATCATGTCCAAAAATTTTGAAAAAAATGCAAAAGATGTAAAGCACCTGTACGAGAAACTTTCATCAAGAAAAGTTGTTCCAGAACTCAACACAAAAATTAGCACAAAAATAGCAAAACCGAGATTAATATGGAATAGATTGACCTAAGCCTAGATGTAAGTAGATCTGACCTAGTTGAACACATCCAAAAATCATGAAAACATTACAGAAGATGCACAACATGATTTGGAACAAAAATTATGAATTAAATTTTGTCAAAAAATGATCATGAAAGTCGGTACAAATATAACGAAGTCAGTAGGCGGAACCAGATCAGAACCGAATAAAAAAAAAAAAAACTAAACTACTCCAGAATCGTTAATCTTTGGAGGTTTTTTTGGAGGGCCATATGATGGTCGTTTTGGGCGTGTGACCTATCGTTTCGAAGCTTGGGATGTCTATTATCTAATCCTAAGAGAATTTGAGCTAAAACGAGCTCATTTCGGATCTCATTTTTGCTAAAACAGTAACCTATGTACAGGCCTACGAAAATCACAGATTAGAAACTCACAATAATCATTCAAATCATCAACAACTCATTGCAGCATTCATACTCATCAATATTAAGCATGTAAAAGCTCTTAATCTTGAATCCTAGCCCCAATCAACTAACTCGATCTCGCTTCATTGGATTCAAGTTAAGAATCAGTACCTTTGTTGCGATTTTTGCCGGTTTCTATAGCAATTAGTCAGATCTAATCACCGGATCACGATCGGGACTCCAAGAATGTAGATCAAGTCACTACGGCTCAGATCGGGATTAATCAAACTAATGGCTCAAGAAAAAAAGAAGAATCGGTCCAAGAGATGAACCAAAACTTAGAGAGAGAGAGAGAGAGAGAGAGAGAGAGAGAGAGAGAGAGAGAGTGATCTGTTTTGGTAGGGTTTTTGGAGGGAGAAATGAGAGAGAGAGGTCTGAAGAAGGAGGAAATTTCGTGCAAATGAGCCTTCTCTTCTGAAAATTGAAGAAATTTCACTTATATAGTCCCACATTAAGCGATTTTGACTGTCGGTTCGACCCTATAGCCAAAATCTCGATCCAACGGTCAAAAATCCATTTCGAAGGCTTCATTATGATCTCGAGGTGTTGGGTAATCAATCTAGTGAGTTTGATTTGCAAAAAACCAAGCCAAAATCGGGAATTGCGTCAAAATGTCTAATTAGGGGTCAATTTGCAATTTGACGAAATTCGCGGACCAATTTGTAAAATTTTGGGAAATTGAAGGTATATAAGTGAATTTGGGATTGAGAGGGTTCTAGAACCGGTGGCCGGAGGCCAAGGACTGGCCGGTAAGGGCCCGAACCGGCTAGTCCCACCGGTGGCTGGTCAGACCGGCCGAACCGGTTCGATTCAGTTTGGCCAGATTTTGACCAGTTCTTGACCAGTTTGGTTCGGTTCTTGTCATTTTTTCCACTTAGGACCCTTTTGGGTCAAAACTTTATGCAATTTGACACCTAAATGACCTAATTGAAAAGAAATTTTATCATTTTTATGAAAAAACTGACCAATTAAAATACAATTAAGCTAAACAAACCTTATGAATGTGATCTAGGGGTCTTTTATTGACCTAATTGAATGATTATCATGGAAAAAATGAGTCGAAACCATGGGTGCTTTGAATTGGGCCTAAATGGCTAAAATGGTAAAATTTGCAATTGAATGGACAAAATTGCAAATTAATTAAAATTGAACTCAATTAATGTCACAATTGCCCTATCTAATGAGCTATCCATAGGTAAGATCACTTACCACATTCAAATTGGCCTTGAATTGAAGTGTTCAAGCTTAGGTCAAAAATGGATCTATGCCTAATATTAAAATTGGACCTAGATTCATGAAATTAAACCATAGCCATGAATGGGTCAATTTGAATTTTGTCAATTGAAGCTTAATTGCTTGACTTTTTAATGCTTGGGAGGAAAAAATTCTTCAAATTGATGTGTTATTGTGCGAATTTCACAAAATTGACCTCAAATTTGGACTTATCTTGAGAAAATGAGTGAGAAACAATCATCCGTTCACAACTTATGAAGGATCGATTTTGGTTCCCTAATTAGGGCTCAAAATGGCAATTCGTATTTTGACTCGGTAAATCCCGAAATTGAATGCTCAAACAAATTTCATATAGTTCATAAACCAAATGTCAAATAAGGAACTACATTTAATTATGACTAGAATACAAGTAATTTTATTTTTTGTCGATTTAGAACCTAAGACTAAAAAATTCAGGCTCAAGGTTCTTAATCGAATTTTGTGAAATTTTTTACACAAAAATCAATTTGGCATTAAAAGAAATATATTTGTGCATTTTTTATTTTTTATTTTTTTGGGTCAAAGGTTTGACCAAAAGTTAACCATTTAGTTGACTTTTCCTAAAAGGTTGATTTTTTGATCAAATCTTTGAATTTTCAAGAAATTGATTTGAAAAAAATTGAAATTAAAGCTAAGTGAAATTTTTTTGGGTAAAATGTCAATTTTTGACCATGGGTTGACTTTTGGTCTACGGGTTGACCAAAAAGTCAACTCGAAAGTCAACCGTTTGACTTTTTAGGTTTTTCTTTAAAATGAGCTAAAAACTGTTTAAAAACGACAATGCAAAAGAAAGAAGTGAAAGACGACATTTTTTTGGTCAAGAGATAAGGTTGCGTTGTGATCGAAACCTAAATCTTTATTATTATTATTATTATTATTATTATTATTATTATTATTATTATTATTATTATTATTATTATTATTATTATTATTTTATGTTTTAATGATATGTCGACTAAAACTCAAGTGTCAACATAGGGTAAGAATGAAAAACATAGATTATCATAAGTCCTTAAGAGCAATGATGACATAGTAAACATATCAGCACAAAAGCTCATATAATACTCCCCCTATTTTGATACGTTATAGAAATGTCAGTGCATATCAACATCATTTTCATATCAGCATCTCTCCCTCTGTTTGTCATAAGCAAAAAGACATAAGGAAATGATAACTAGGTCATGTCAGTACACTAGAGAGAGTGATCTTTGTCACAACCTGACCTCACTGCCTTGGTTAAACAAGGGGAAGTATGAGTTTAGAGGTATTTTTCCAAGAGCTTTGAATGGTTCATACAAACAATGGTCTCGAATAGACCATTATTTGCTAACACCGCAAAATGGACTATCGATCTTAAACGTGGGTCCTCTGAAATGCATATCTCATGTGAGAGGAGTTTGTTCTAAAGTTCTTTAAGCACCTTAAGTATTGAACTATAAGTCACCACTAGCCTTGTTTCCACGGGTCGGCTAGATTACCCAATCAAGAGTCAAAAGTGCTCCCTTGATTTCTATAGAACTAGAGATCGCAAGTTCAGGGACTTGGGTTATGCTAATTGTTTCTACTAATGCCCTTTCAGTAACTAATTGGATTGATTGTTACCTAAGGTGATCATCCATTTGTTCTTACATTTTCATGCAATTTTTTGCAAAAGCATCATTAGGTGACCACACGTAAATGGTTCTTTTCGGCAATTTAACATGATATAAAAATAAAGCACACAATTAATGAAATTGTGTTGTAAGAAGTAAACACCCGAATGAAGTAAAAGACAAGCTATTCTATGTGCATGAAAGAAAAACCCACAACTCGTCCGCGTTTAATACAATCTTGAATGAAAACCCAAGACATGGTTGGGGTAAATGATAAAACAAAATGGACCGGATAGGACATCGGTCGTGCCATCTTCATCATATGGGTTTTTCAGCCACCTCGTACTCGAGACTTTTTGATATTCAAACTAATTAAAATACAATCCATGGCATACAAATGCACATTTCATACCAAAACAATCACAAACAAGTCACAAGTTTGGAATGGGCCTCGACATCGGCCTTTGGATGCGCACATGTTTCGTCCCGTCCTAAGGCCACTAAAATTGATCAGAATGTGATTAATGATTATTGGCCATCCTTTGTGTTCAAATGATGGTCAATTGCCATTAATCCCTAATTTTTTTTTTTTTTTGGTCATAAGAGGTTTCTTTCATTTCTTCCCTAAATTGAGGGTCTAGTTTTTCCTATGGTACTCCCCACGTACATGCATCTATCCTATGCATACATCTAGCAGGCACGTATACAAGAAGTTAAGCATGCATTCAGACCAAATGGTCTTATTTCCCAAGCAACCAAGCAATGAGAGTGAGCCCAAGTAGGATCACTTGTTTATTAATTCTAGAATTCGGGGATTTAGTTTTGAAATCAATTGACCAAGAATGAACTCCGATTAATGCAATTTATATGCCTTTAGAAAGCTGAAATGTGTGGATTAAATCTCAAGAACACCATTAAGCCCAATTCTTTTCCGTTTGACCTGAAAATTGCGAATTACCATGAAAGGTCCATGACTCGACCCGGTCCGAGTCTTGGTTTTGGAAAATTTGGAAAAAAATAGTAAATGACTCCGAAATGACGCGAAATTTTTGAACAGCTAGAGAAGGGAATTGGCAACAAACTTTTAGTTTTGAGTTTCTAATAATTCCTAACAGATTTTTTCAGAAAATTCCATCTAAGGAAAATTGTCAAAACCGAAACAATTTTAGAGACAACTTAGAACTTCTCCGAATTATTTGCAATTAAGTCCTACAAAACTTGCAATTAAATCCCAAAATTTTGTGTATTTATAAATGTGTAATCGATAGAAGGTAATAGGAGGCATCTAACTCTTTTCGTGAAGTAGGTACTGACACTTGTACCGATCCATGTAAATCTCTAATGTCTTTTATGGTTCTTTGTTAATTTATCTGTTATGGTCCAATTATCTAGATAGGCAACGACTTCTTTGGTTGGCTTACACCATGCAATTAAGTCTCATACCCATGAATCTTTCATTCATAAAGGTAAGATGAGCTCTCGCATCTTACTTGGCTGTTAATATGCTCTAAATAGATTAGTGGCGGATCCTAAAGTAAAACCAAATTATATTATTAATTAATTAATAAACAAATTCGCGATCCATATAGTTCGGAGAACCTATGCTAGGTGTAGGCGCCACATCGTGAGAGAAATCATTTGCGCCTATTTAGCAATCCACCAAACTCCAACTTGGAAGGATCGTGACAATGAGCACGGTGTGGTTCGAAGGAAAGTGGAATCAAACCGAACTTGTACCAATATGGTATGGTATTATAGGTACTGAGGACTTTGCCCCTAGAGGATCCTCGTGTTATCTTCAGCTTCTAGTAATTAGCAGCAGGGTTTCACGGTTTGCCATTTACGAACTAACTAGGTCTCTGATCACTCCCCTCAACAAAGAAGGAGAAGAGCTTTTGCCCGTATGGAGCACAATCCTCAAGGACACTCTCCGCTGACAATTTACAACTAGTGGAGATCCTTGTTACTGAGGAGGAGAATTTAGCAAAATGGGCTTTGGTTGTCACGTCCCGATCCTCCGGGTCCGTGCCCCTCCCTGCTTGGTCGATATACTAGCGATGTCCCAGGACGCATCGCCGACCCGTTCAATTTAATATACGCATGCAGAAGCAGATATAAATCCTCAGACAATAAAACAATGGGATAGAAAAGCAGGGCCATAAATTCCAACCTTGAAAACCACACTTATATACATCACAACTAGCATGTATATATTACATTACATCTATTCAAGCCAGGTTTTACTCAGTCAAACAAAAGGTAAAGTTCTCAACAGGGGTGGGGGTTTCAAAAGCAACTACGGGTCATCACCCTCTTCATCCTCCTCTTGCTCCACTTCCTCGTCCTCCACGATTTCACCCTCTTCCACACCCTCGTTGGAGTCTTCAACAGAATATTCTGGAGTTCTTGGGTCTTCAAGGTCGGGGTCCACCTTGTCTACGACCGAGCCAACCTTAGGGTCTGCTATACCATTTCCAAAAGCAATCTCCATCATGTACAGAGGTACCTCACATTCCGGTACAGGGCCCACCCTTTGGCCATTATGATAATGGCGGTACCATGACCAGTATCAATGGGGCACCTTTTAGGGTAATCCCGCATCGACCCAGACAATGGACTTCACCAGCACATACTCGAGGCCCTCAGGATGTCCATGTATCGGAATGAGGTAACTTGTTTAGGTGAACTTCTTAGGTTACCCAAAATGTTCTGGCGGGGCTGCCATCTACGGGCCTGAAATTGTTATCCCACAACGGGGTGAGACTACATCTCAACGAGTTCTACTCCCTAAGACCCAATTAGAAAGAAAATACGCCCTAAGGGCTGCTTAAGCACAACATAGGTCGAAGGACTTTCCTTGGCCTCAATTCCTTTTTACAAGTCAGTTCACTTCATAAACTCGCAATCATAACATCCAACCAATTCAATCAATCAGATCGAAGCATCGATCAATCGACTCAGTCGATTACATGTCATGACGACCATTTCCTTGGTCAGCTCAATCCATACTATCTATAAAGTCCGCTCATATCAAGACTGCTCACTAATAAGTTCATAAATAGATAGTATAGCTCGCTTTTGAGATGATCGGGTATACTGCTCTCTGCTAAGCTGACATATCGCTCGTAGGCTGATATATTATACCATCCCAATCATATAACCAATTCAACCTTGTTATCATTCCCAATAAAAATAGCCGTGTGTGGGTATACGGTCGACCTTAGCCAAAATATAATGATTTCATTTTTGAACTTCCCATCAGTTTCAGCAATCCCAAAATAGATTTTTGGCGTTGTAGACCAATGCCCGATAATTTTTCAATTAATTACAAAAATTAAATAAATTTAGGAATAAACTCTTAATTTCACAATTCACTCACAATCAGCACAATTTAGAGCTCAATTAAATAAATAGAGTGCACCACTGCAATCAGCACGAAATTCCGGTCACCGACTATCCCGGTCTAATTTTGGAAAATAAATAAAAAATTACATAATTACGGAAATTAATTCAATAATGCCAAAAATACAACTTAGGCCCGAAAAAGCCTAATCGGAAGCCGAGACGGATCCGGAAAGTTTCCAAATCACTCTAGTTAAATACTAGAGCTTGTCTAAGCTCTAAATGCACTAACTAACCACCTAACATGCATCGGTAATTAATTAAATTCACTAATCTAGTCTAATCTAACCACCTAATCCATCTTAGCCTAAACTATTTAACCCCTAAGCATAATTAACTTACAAAGCGAGGATTAGTGAATTAAACTCACTTGTTTTGTGATCCGATCAGTTCAAATCGATGGGAATGTTGTGGGGAATGACTATCTCCAAAGCGGGCCTAACTTTCGGGGCCGGGAACAACCTCAACACGGGCCTCGAAGGCTGCTGAAAACCCATACTTCCAGCTTCTATTCTTGGCTAAAAAAGAAAGGAAATGGGACTGATCGAGGCAAGCAAGACCGGTGACGGGTAGGCGGAGCTTCGGTGGGGTCTCACGACGACAGATAGGCAGTCAGGCAACTCCGGCGACCTCCACACAGCCCTGGCAGCACCCTGGATGGCGGAACAGACGGCTGGAAGCAGCAGGGGACGTCGGGGTTGCGCGGCATGCGGACGGGGGTGGAAACGGCAAACGGCGGAGGGCGGTGGCGTCACAGGCGATCAAGCGGTGTGCTGGCTTGTTCCGATGATCTCTCTGGTTGTTGGGGCGTCAAACGGCTAGATGGAGGGGAGAAAGGAGCTTGGTTGGTCGGTCTTGGAGAGGAAGAGACGATGGAGGAGAGAAGGAGGGGACAAGGGGTCCACCAATGGCTTATTTTCTCCTCAAATGTCCCCTTGACCTTATCCCTTCACCAGCTGCACTCCTTGGCTGAAAATCAGCCACCAATGCTTCACTTACAACCCTTGAAATGGTCCAAAAGACTTAGGCAAGGGGGAGCTACGAATTTCACATTTTCTCCCTCAATTGGACACCAAATCTCTCTTGATTCAATCCAATTTAGCTCTCATAAATTCAATTAGCACCTTAATAATCAAATTGTTATTTTTCATCACCAATCGATCCCACTTGCTTCCCAATTGCATGATAAAAAACGGTCCTAAGATGACTTTTTCCCAAAAAGTCTCGATTTGCAGAAAAAATTTCGGAGGCTGAGTCAACGTTTCTAAAATAACCAGTGACATGACTAAACTTTTAATTTCTGAAATCGGATTCAAATTCGCAGTTAGTTTCAATCCGGCGCAATTTTAGCGTGACCTAGGCCACCGGGTAGCTTTCAGAACTTTTTAGTGCAAATGACCCATGGTCGATTTTCTTCGAGCCACAATGAACCCACTCGACACATTAGCGACTCTCGGTTGTCGTGAAGATCTTGAGGATTCAAATACCGACATAGGGTACCAAAACAACAGAAAAATCAAACTAGTGCCGATCGATGAGAATTTTGCAATTTAGTGGGATCACCCACGTTTAACCAGACATGTCAGTCAAACCGACCTATCTCTGATCTCTAATTGATTTTTAACTAAGCCGTAATGATCTCGGCAGATGAGCATGGTCGAGCAGCCAATTTTTGGTCGAGTTCTCAAGTCTATTTACCTTAAAATCCTTAATGATTTCTATATATAGTCTAGTTATCTCACGAGTAATCAGCTCTGAGAATAGCACTATAAGCGCATCGATGAAATGCCCGATTTATTCAATTGAAAGCAGAATCGAAATTCTAGGATGTCACAACTCTTCCCCTCTTATAAAAATTTCGTCCTCGAAATTTAAACCTTACAATACTTAAGCAAAAAGGTGGGGGTACAAACGCCTCATCGACTCTTCAGTCTCCCAGGTTGCTCCTTCAGTACCGTGGTGTTGCCAGACCACTTTGACTACCGGGATGGTCTTTGTACACATAATTTGCTCTTTTCTGTTCACAATCTGAACCGGGCTTTCAACGTATGACACTCGGTCATCCACGTCCAATTCCTCGAAATTTAGCACATGGGTTGGGTCAGGCTCATACTTCCTCAATATCGACACGTGAGAGACGTCATGCACTTGTGCCAGCCTCGGCAGCAACGCAAGACGATATGCTAGAGTCTCGATTCTCTCAAGAATCTCAAACGGATCTACGTATCTCGGACTCAGTTTTCCTTTCTTGCCAAAGTGTGAAGTTCCCCTCATTGGTGACACATTCAGAAAAACGTGATCACCAACTTGGAATTCCAAAAGCCTTCAACGCTTATATGCGTAGCTTTTCTAACGACTCTGAGCGGTCTTTAATCTGTTTCTAATCATTGCCACGGCATCCACTGATTGTTGAACCAACTCTGAACCTGTAATCTTTCTTTCCCCAACTTCATCCCAACATATCGGTGTTCTGTATGCTTTGCCATACAATGCTTCAAAAGGAGCCATGTGGATGCTCTGTTGATAACTATTGTTATAGGCGAATTCCACCAGATGAAGTTGTTCCTCCCAACTTCCCTTAAAGTCTAGTACACAAGCTCGTAGCATATCTTCAAGGGTTTGAATTGTTCTCTCAGACTGACCATCCGTCTAAGGATGATATGCCGTACTATATCGGAGCTTCGTGCCTAAAGTGTCATGCACCGATCCTCGGTCGCGTGCCCATCCTTCATATTTGGTCGATTTTAAAATGTAATATCCCAGGACTATGTATCGCCGACCCCTTTCTTTTTTTTAAGCACATGCGGAAGCAATTATAAATCCCCAGACAATAAAGCAATGTGATAGAAAAGTAGGCCGTAATTTTCACAACATGAAAACACATAACCACACTTTTATACAATGCAAGCTATAGTATAATACAATACTATTCACAGTCTGATCTACTATAGTTCCGATCAAACCCAAGTTTGCAAAACAGGATGGAATCTCAATCCTCATCCGGGTCTTACTCAGGATCCTCCTCGAGGTCATCCTCTTCAGAATCCTTTCCACTAAGCTCGTCTTCTTCTAGTTCCTCATCTTCTTCTGGCTCATCATCAGGATCATCCAACAAGTAATCCTCCTCCGGTTCTTCCTCCTCAGGCTCCTCATCAGGGTCCTGAAATGGTTATTCAATAACCATTGAGACCACATCTCAGCAAGTTCTACCCTCTAAGACTCGATTAGTAAACCAATACGCTAACCGGGCTGCCTATGCACGCACGGTTCAGAGGACTTACCTTGGCCTTAGATTCCACTTGCATATTAGCACAATTCAATAAGCACCCAAGCAATCACATCACAGATCGATATCTCGATCAATCGACTTAGTCGATTTCATGTTAATCGGACCATTCATCTGTCATTTCAATTCAATTGGTCAATTCACGACATCATATCAAAGCAATAATCAATCGACCTAGTCGATTACATGTCATCTCGACCCTTTCTTGGTCGGCTCATCTCATACTATCTATAAGTCCGACCATAGTCCAGGATTGCTCACTCTAAGCTGATATATAGATAGTATAGCTCGCACTAAGCTGATAGGGTTAAGGTATACTGCTCTCGCTAAGCTGACATGTCGCTCGTAGGCTAATATAGTATACCGGTATACTGCTCTCGCTAAGCTGACATATCGCCCGCAGGCTGATATAGTATACCCGCGATGCTCACTCTAAACTAATAAAGTGTACTGCTCACGCTAAGCTGATATATCGCCCGTAGGCTGATATAGTACACAAGTATACTGCTCTCGCTAAGCTGACATATTAGAACCCGTAGGATGATATAGTATACTATCCGACCATTCAATCCATTCCATCTTTTATCCTTCTCGATAAAATAGTCGTGTGTGGGGACACGGTCGGCCTTAGCCAAAATATAATATTTTCCTATCCATAACTCCCACATTTTCTGTAGTCTACTCAAATATTTTTGGCATTATCAACCGATGCCCGGTTATTTTTCAATTAATAACCAATGATTATCCAATTAAAGAATAATACTCAAATTTCACAAATAATTCAATTCAGCATGAAATAGAGCTCAATTAAATAAACGGACTACGCCACGACAATCAAGATAAAATTCCAGTCGTCGGCTATCCCCGCTTAATTTTCGAAAAAATAAATAAATAAATAAATAAATTTCGAAAATTAATAAATAAATACTAAAAATCCAATTTATGCTTGTAATGCATGATCGGACGCCATAACGGATCGGGAAAAATCCCGAGATGCATTCAATAAATAGAAGTACGTCTCTACTTGCTAATTACACTAATCAATCACCTAACATACATCATTAAGTCACTAATTAAATTATTTTAAACTAATATAACCACCTAATTACACTTAATTAAATCTAACCAACCCTTAAACATAATTAGCAAACTAAGAAAGTATTAGTGAGTAAAACTCACTTGGCAAAGCGAAGATCGGAACACCGCGACGGCGACGTGACGGCGGCCGAATCCCAAAATTTTGACGGCGTAGATGGACCCTCGGGCCGGGCCCAAAGATCTTGTCTCGCGGGCTTGGGCTTCAAAGGAACTTGCTGGACTTCACTGGACTATGGGCTGAATTTGCTTGAAGATGGGCTGCTGAAATTGAAGTTTCACGAGCTGGGCTGCTAAAAAGAGTGTAAGCTGGGCTTGAAGACTACTAAAGGTGGGCCGATTCTGGCCTGACTTGCAGCTCAAAGAGGCTGAATCTGTGTGGCTGTCTTCGAATGGCCCAGATGCATGGACTGGGCTGCTTCTGGGCCGAGGATATGTTGCTGGAGAAGACCACGCTAGGGATGCCGGGCAGCAGCAACGTGGGCTGGCGTGGCCCACGAAGGAAGCAGTAGCTGCTTCGGTCAACAAACCGAATGAAAGAGCAGCTGGCGGGAGGAAGAATCGGTGGAGCTTTGCTTCGGACGAGTGGCTGAGGAGTCAACAAAACCAGTTCTGCTTGAGAGAAACTGCTGAAGGTTGAGTCAACGTGGCCGTGGCTTCGATCGAAAGGGAAAGCAGCTTCGGTCTTCGTGGCGGCTGAAGCAACGAACTAGAGCAGAACGTGGACGAAGCTGGCTGGCGCAGGGTCAACAAACGGTTTTGCTGGGCTGAAATTTCGGTGGAGGTGTTGACCGAGCAAGGAGGAGCTCGGATACGTGGGTGGCAGCAGGCTTCGGTCAACTAGATGAGTTTGCTGGCTTCGTGCGGCTGTTCGGTGGAGATGCGCGGCAAGAGTCAACTGCAAAAGCAACCAGCAGCTTCGATGGATCTCGATGCCGTGGCAGCTGCAGAAATTTTCAGTAGTTAGTTGATTCGGCGGCCGAATGGAAAGAAGCTGCCTCGGATTGTGTTGCTGGAGTCAACTTTGGGGAGGGCTTCACTGGTTTGCTGACCAGTTTGCTTGCACCGACAAAAGCAGACGAAGAAGCAGGGACGTGTGGGCAAGAGGCAACAAGGTGGAGAAACAGCAAGCCTCACTGCTGTACGAAGAGAAAAGGCGGGTTGGCAGGCGGTGTGTCGCTCGAGGACTGATGGTGGGGAAACATGAGCTGCTGGGGAACGGACTGAAAGAGAAGAACAAGAACCGCTTGACCAAGAAAAGGGAAAAATGAAAGCAAATGATGGCGGAGAGAGAGAGAGAGAGAGAGAGAGAGAGTGAGTGACGTGGAGAAGGCTGATCCGAGGAAAAATGAAAGTGAGGCAGCAAAGGTGGGATGCAGCTAGATGTTCGAAGGATGGAGGGCGGCTGAAACGTGCGGAGGAAGCTGTGGATTAGGGGAAGAAAGTCAACAACAATTATCCATTCAAATATAGCCTTGTCCCCTAATTCATTCTAGAAGGATAATTCCACCATTAATCAACTTTGAAGCCAAAATTTGTAGCCTTCAACCATAGCTCCGAATTTCCCAACTTTAAGATCAATTTATTCACTCAGTTTCCCAAATTGAGATCCAATTTCAATGAAGAAAATCCCGAACAAATTTCTGTAAATCCCTGACACTCAAAGGCTCGGCTTGGAAGTCCAAATTTCCCTTAATTTGGCCCGTCCGAATTTCCGCTAATTTTCCGCGACCACCGCAACGGTTTCCTGTAAAAATCTTGAAATCTTTGAAAATTTCTCGGAAAGACAAGACGACGTCCTATAAATGAATCGTGACGTGCTTGAACGTCTGATTCCCGAAACCGAATTTAATTTCGTGGTTAAAATCGACCAAATGCGATTTTAGTCCGATCCGACCTATTGAGTAGCTTTTAGGGATTTTACCGCGGTTATATCCCTTAACGGCTTCACCCAATAGATTGGTTAACTCGTGAGTGATCAGTTCAGAGAAAAATGACCATCGGCACGTCGACGAGATGCCCATTTCATATATTCGGAACGGGGTCGAAATTCAGGATGTCACATAAAGCACCCTGTAAGCTCTTCCAAAAAGCAGCAGTAAATCTCAGGTCTCGATCTGAAGTTATCGTAACCGGCACTCTATGTAGTTGAACTATCTGACGCACGTACAACTCGGCGTGCCTATCCAAGTCAAGATCCTTTCGCACTGCAATAAAGTGAGTCGACTTTGTCAACCTGTCGACTATTACCCAAATTGAATCATTACCTCTTTGACTCCTTGGTAACCCGGTCATGAAGTCCATTGTGATATGCTCCCACTTCCACTTTGGGATCTCGAGAGGTTGCAACAGTCCTCCCAGCTTGCAATGCTGAGCTTTAACCTGCTGACACATCAAACACTTGGCGACATGCTTGGCAACATCTACCTTCACACCAGACCACCAATAGTGTTGACGTGGATTCTAATACATCTTGGTACTTCTAGGATGAATGTTGTAACTACTACGATGAGCTTCGGATAAAATATCCTCTCTAAGCTTCGCATCGTTAGGTACAACCAAACGTTCTCAGAACTTCAATGTTCCATAATCAGAAACCTGAAAGTCAACTTTCCTCTCTTCAATATCCTCTTGTAAAATTTTCTGAACATCTAGGTTTGTCGGCTGAAGTAGCTTGATCCTGATCTGCACATCTGGCTCAATTCTGAGGGTGGCCATAAGATGAGAAATGTAGCCTACTTCAAATTTGAACACCGAATCTTGAGCTCTCTCGATTAGATTCCACTCCTTAACCAACAAGTGAGCAACTAAAAACTTTCGACTCAAAGCGTCAGCAACCTTATTCACCTTTCCTAGGTGATATAAAGTATCACAATCATAATCTTTCAAAAGTTCCATCCATCGGCGCTGTCTCATATTCAACTTCTTTTGAGAGAATAGGTACTTGAGACCTTGATGGTCCGTGAAGATCTGAAATTTTTCCCCACATAAGTAATGTCTCCAAATCTTCAGCGCAAATATGATAGCTGCAAGTTCTAAGTCATGTGTCGGGTAGTTCAGTTCATGAGGTCTCAACTAGCGGGAGGTGTATGTGTGGCATCCAAGAATCTCGACGACCCGAAATATTTACTTTTGAAGAAAAGGAAATTCGTCTTTGAATGGCCATATGGACAATTGCACCAACAGCCACATTATTTTATCTCTTGGACCAAACCTCCTATGTACATTGTCGCGACCCCGTGCAGCCTTCCCGATTTCTTTCTCCATGCAAGGGTTTTAGTCATGTACTTGTACATGAAGCAAATAGATTATGGGAATATTAATTGATTTCTATGGAAACCAAAATGCCTTATAATTGCGCAGAAATTATGGGCTTAAATTTGAAGATCATGGGCCATTTAATTTGGACCTTTTGGCCTCAAATTTTCGGGCCCAAGCAAGCCCAAGAAGCCTCCAAGGCCGTTGACCAAAAAGGGGGGGGGGGGAGAGGAACCGGATGGGGGAGGCCACGCTACCCTCCACTTGTCCTTCCCTTGAAGCCACTTGTTAGCCTGCATGTAAAAAAATTAATAAATCAATTAACCAAAGAAAGCAAAAGCTTTCGGTTTGAGCAAGGGAGAGTGAAACTGAGAGAGTGAGCGGGCGAGCAAGAGAGAGAGAGAGAGAAAGCCACTTGTTAGCCTGCATGTAAAAAAATTAATAAATCAATTAACCAAAGAAAGCAAAAGCTTTCGGTTTGAGCAAGGGAGAGTGAAACCGAGAGAGTGAGCAGGCGAGCAAGAGAGAGAGAGAGAGAGAGAGAGAGAGAGAGAGAGAGAGAGAGAGAGAGAGAGAGAGAGAGAGTGAGTGAGCAGCGAGTGGTCCGAGCGAGTGAGGGCAGAGAAGGAAGGCCGCCCTCCGCCCGTGCCCGTGCCCGTGTTCGAGCTGCCGCCGTCGACGCCGCCAATCCCCTTCACCGATTGAGCTGGGTTCGAAGTCCCAAGTTTCTATTTTTGTTTGCCGATCAAGCTAGGAGTTGAGGCAAGTGGAAGTTCATCAACCTATGTCTTTGCATGCTGCAATTATCTGTGAAATGCTGGTAGACGAGAGAAAATGCAGAATTGGGAGTTGCATGTGGTTTTGAATGATTTAAATGAATGAGGAGTGCTGTTCTGTGGAGAACTAAATGTTTTGTTGCTGTGCGGTGTTAGATTGAGCTCGACGGGAACTAGATTGAAGTTAGAAATCATTGCTTGTTGTTTGTGAGTCTTGCTTGTCTCAAAAATTTAGTGAAAGTGTTCTTAAATGCTATGAAAGGGACTTGAAGGGTTGTAAGATAGATTGGTAGAGAAACAAATGACTTGATTGAATTAGGAATGAAGAAAACCGTATGTGCCGGTTCTATTTTAGAGAAAGTTAGATGGAAAGCTCTTTTAATTGTATCGCTTTGGTTTATAATGATGAAAACAAGGAAAGAAACCATTTTATTTAAATATTACTTCCATTAGATGGAGTTTGACATCTGAATATAGCCATATGAATGTGAAAACATGAAGATAGAATAGAATCTATTGAAACCAGTACTCTGTTTTGTAGAGAACAGCTTGACCTTTGATGATTCCATGAATTTTCTGTAATTTTATAGATAGTATTGGACTTCGAATCCTTAATGAAATTTGTAGGATACATCCTTAGGAATAATGTATCAAAATTTCAGAATTTTCTGAGTTCATTTAGAGGTTACTTCGAAATTATTACTAAGACTGTGCATTGTGATGTTTGAGCTGCTTTGTTCCGATTTTGTTCAATTTGTCCCAAAGGTGAATGCATTTTAAATTGCTATTTGACATGATGATATTGGCATTGGCATATTATGCAATCTTGAGATTTGATGAAGGATTCTTGGGACATCTTGTCATTGCATTTGAAAGTATCTTTGGGAATTAAAATGTTAATTGTTGCCGTTGGATTCTCGGGTCAACGATGCCCCGGGAGTTGGGATGCCCAAAGGATCAAATGAGTCGATGCCTTGTGGATGCCCGGTGGCCCTAAGTGGCTGAATGCCGGAGGTCTTTCCTCGGGAGCTTCCAGATGCCCGGTTGTATGCTAGTCGGTACGTAAGTTCGAAGGGCCGGGATAACCATTTTCATGGTGAGTCTCGGAGGGTTCCTCGTGATGCCAGGTGGGGTACGAGATGCCTGGAGGTGTGGTACACTCTAGATGCCCGGTGGCCCTAGTGGCTGAATGCTGGAGGCTTTCATGATGCTAGGGTGGATGCAAATGCCCGAAGGGATGCAAACATTAGTCCTCCGAGGGATGAAACCTTTTGAATGATAAAATGGATGATTCTACTATATGTGTATGTGGTTTGGTTATAGGACTAAGTTGTATGGCATGGAATGGGACATGTCATTACAGTTTGGCCCTATGATCAGGACTAGTGTAACTAGACATGAGGTGTTTTGATCTTTTTAAACTGCATTTGCCATTGCTTTGAAGAATTTCATGACTTTGATGCATACTCATCCTTTGATTACCTGTTTTTGTCTATCTTGCAAGAATTTGGATATTGATGGTAATGCTTGATATAGTTTGATGAATCTTTTACTGCTGAGTGGTTGTACTCACCCCGTTTGGGGACTAACATTTCAGATTAAAAGATGCCTCTGTTGCCTGTCACTCGCGGTACTTTTTACGGTGTCCTAGTCAATGTTGAGTGCATGTGTTCAAAGCACACTCATGTAGGGATTCGAGGATTGGTTTTCATCTGAGTACGGGTTCTGGTCATGTATGACGTTGGTTTACCTGATGGCCCCGTGGTTCAGGAGTTTCAGTCGGTGCACGTTCGTCGTGATGGGATCATGCTAGGGATGTTGCCGCCGCTGCCAACCGATGGACCGAGCTGGTTATGATCGTGTGTGACGGGTAGTAGATGAAACTTTTTGGACTGCCGGCACTGTCTGATAGACTTTTGTATAGGGCTGAAAGGAAAGGAAAGCCAAGGGAAAGGTCGGGTTATCTTTTGAGTATGTAGCCGGGTATAGAAAACCATGGCAAATTTTGGTGTATCGACTTATGATGTCTATCAAGCTTATGTAAATAAAAGTGCTCGGCTTTATCTTACAAAATTGTCTAATGGGTGTGCATCATTTCAATTTTTGGGATAGGGAGATGTGATCTTCACTTCCGCTATACATTTATATGCTGCCCAGGGATCGTTTGAAAATTATAAACCCCCAGGATTGTTAGACCATCAGGTCAAGAGAAAGGCAAGTGGACTGTGGCAACCCTAGCGGATTGGGGGCCGTTTCGAGGGGTGCCACAGTAAGCAACAACCTTATCATATTGCATCAACACGCAACCCAGTCCTCTGAACGACGCATCACTATAGATCTCGTACCCTCCAGGACGGGATGGAATCATCAGCACAGGTGCGGTAGTTAGCTTTTGCTTCAGTTCTTGGAAACTACACTCGCACTTGTCTGTCCATACAAACTTCTCTTCTTTCTTCAGGAGTCTAGTCAATGGCGACGCTAAAGTTGAAAATCCCTCAACAAACCGTCGGTAGAAACCTGCCAAACCTAGAAAACTTCAGATCTCTGTCACGGTAGTCGGTTTCGGCCAGTTAATCATGGCTTCGATCTTGTTTGAGTCCACGGAGATTCCTTCGCTTGAAATCATGTGACCCAAAAATGCAACATGAGTTAGCCAAAACTCGTATTTGCTAAACTTAGCATATAACTGATGAATCCTCAAAGTCTGGAGCACTAATCTCAACTGATCCTCGTGCTCCTCGGCACTTCTCGAATACACTAGAATATCATCGATGAACACGATCACGAACTGATCTAGATAATCCTTGAATACTCGGTTCATCAAATCCTTGAAAGCAGTTGGAGCATTCGTCAACCCGAATGGCATCACAGTGAACTTGTAATGATCATGCCGAGTACGAAATGCTGACTTTGGAATATCTTCTTTCCTGATCCTTAGCTGATGATATCCTATCCTTAAGTCGATCTTCGAAAATATTGACGCTCCTTGTAACTGATCAAACAAGTCATCAATTCTCGGTAATGGATACTTGTTCTTGATCGTCACCTGATTGAGTCGCCGATAGTCGATGCACAAACACAACGAACCATCTTTCTTCTTTACAAACAGAACTGGTGCTCCCCAAGGTGATGCACTAGGACGTATGAATCCCTTATTCAACATTTCCTGCATCTACACCTTCAGTTCCTTTAACTCCGACAATGCCATCTGGTAAGGCGTCTTAGAAATTGGCTCTGTCCCAGGTGCTAACTCAATCACAAACTCAATTTCCCTTTCTGACGATAGACCTGGCAATTCTTTTGGAAAAACATATGGAAATTCTTGCACAACCGAAATATCTTCAACATTCAGCTCCTCAACTATTGTATCCACAACAGTCGCCAAGTAACCTTGACAACCCTCGCTCAACAAACGAGTTGCCTTAAGAGACGAGATCAGGGTGATCGAGGGTCCTCCTCGACTCCCAACAAACTCAAAACTTTCACCCTCTATAGGGTTAAACTGAATCGTTTTGCGATAACAATCCATCTTAGCTCATTGCTTGGTGAGCCAGCCCATGCCAATAATCAAATCAAAATCATACATGGCTAGGACTAATAAGTCTATCTTCCCCTCTCGCTCACCAATCTCTAACTTGCAAGCAAAACACCCCAATGCAGATGTCACTTTATCCTTTAACGGCGTAGAAATGCTAACAACAGATTCTAGCAACTCAAGACTTAATCCTATCAACTTAACAAATTGCTCGGCAATAAAGGAATGGGTTGCTCTTAGATCGAATAAAGCATAAGCGAGATTGTTGTTTAGCGAAACTGTACCTGTGATCACGTCAGGCGCATCCTCTGCCTAACCTCTCATGATGGCGTAAATTGTCCCCTAAGCTGGGGGTCTCATCGGCCCACCCTGCGGTGCATTCTGCGATGCAAAACCTCTGATTTGTCCCCTCGATGGTGGCGGTGGTAATTGCGGTTGTCCTCTTGGCCTACTAGGACAATCTCTGGCCCTGTGACCCTACTAGCCACATTCAAAACAGACGCCCGTCCTTCGAGGGCACTGATTCACACCAGGTCGTCTTCCACAAAGGCGACACATCTCGATCCGGCTTGGTCTAGACTTGCTAACTCCACCCTTCCTGTTGGGCGGGATTTGGAATCTACCTCCAGTCATGGGCTTCTTTCCCTGACGGATCCCTTCTCTGAAAGAGCTAAACCTCGATCCAAATGAGGCAGCTTGCTCGTTCAAACCTCTCTCTATCATCTGAGCTCGACGATAGACTTCTCGATATTCTATCAGATCTAATGGTAATAGAGGTTGCTTAAGCTCAGGACGAAGGCCATTCCTGAACCTTCGAGCTTTTTCTTCCGGATCTTCAATCAACCTCGGAGCACACTGCGAAAGCTATGCGAATCTGACCGTATATTGGTCAACTGTCATACTCCCTTGGCGGAGGTGCTGAAACTCCTCCATCCTTTATTCTCGGGGCAGTACCCGAAAAATACTGATCATTGAAAGCTCTAAGGAAGGCGTCCCACACTGGGACCACACCTTCCGGGAACATTGTATCCTTGGTGGCTCTCCACCAAATGTTTGCATTGCCTTGAAGTTGGTACACAGTCAATACCACATTCTCCTCTTCGTTGCACAATAGAAGTGCAAATGCTTTCTCGAGATCCTGGGTCCAAAGCGACGCGGCTTTAGGCTCTTCTTCACCAATGAACCTCGGCGGGTTCAGCTTCAATAATTGTTCAACTAACTTATGGATCAGCCTTCCAGCGACCACAATTCTGAGTGAAATTTTAGCGGGTGCAACAATAGGCACGGCAACAGGTGCGGCCTCGGCGGCGGCGGCAATGGCAGCAGTAGTAGCAGCCGCAACAACGGCGGCTTGGTTCTCGGCCTGTTGCCTTATCAGATCTTTCATAGTCTCTAGCGCCTGCATTATCCCTTCCATTCTGGGATCACCAAGGGCTGCTACCTCAGCACCAACGGGAGTGGTGCTACTCCACTAGCGCTAGCCACAGCTGGCGCTCTACCATGGCCTCCTCGGGCACTAATCCTCATCGGCGTCCTTCCCCGAGCTACAAGCCTGACTGATCTCTTACGAGGACTTCTCTACTCCTGCTCGCTAATGGCTCAGTCTTTCTACTGAAACCTGTCCTCCAAATTCACAATGGATTAGAAGCTGAGTAATCCACACAACAAGCAATTCTACTAAATAGGTATCACAGACATGCACCAGCATGAATTAAAGGCCGTTCTTACTAACTATCCCAAATCCAACGCACCTTATCACTCCAAACCCTAACTCTGGGCTCTGATACCATTAAACTAGGATGTCACAGCCCGATCCTCCGGGCACGTGCCCCTCCCTGCTTGGTCGATATACTAGCGATGTCCCAGGACACATTGTCAACCCGTTCAATTTAATATACACATGCGGAAGCATATATAAATCCTCAGACAATAAAACAACGGGATAGGAAAGTATGGCCGTAAATTCCAATCTTGAAAACCACACTTATATACATCACAACTAGCGTGTATATATTACATTACATCTACTCAAGCTAGGTCTTACTCTAGTCAAACAAAAGGTAAAGTTCTCAACAGGGGTGGGAGTTTCAAAAGCAACTATGGGTCATCACCCTCTTCATCCTCCTCTTCCTCCACTTCCTCATCCTCCACAATTTCACCCTCTTCCACACCCCTGTTGGAGTCTTCAACAGAATATTCTTGAGTTCCTTGGTCTTCAAGGTCGGGGTCCATCGCATCTACGATCGAGCTAACCTTAGGGTCTGCTGTACCCTTTCCAAAAGCAACCTCCATCACATACAGATGTACCTCACATTCTAGTATAGGGCCCACCTTTTGGCCATTATGATAATGGCGGTATTATGATTGGTATCGATGGGGCACCTTTTGGGGTAGTCCCGCATCAACCCAGACAATGGACTTCACCAGCACATACTCGAGGCCCTCAGGGTGTCCATGTATCGGAATGTGGTAACTCGTTTCGGTGAACTTCTTAGGTTGCCCAAATGTTTTGGCGGGGCTGCCATCTATGGGCCTGAAATTATTATCCCATAAAGAGGTGATTAGAAAGAAAACACGCCCTAAGGGCTGCCTAAGCACAACATAGGTCAGAGGACTTACCTTGGCCTCAATTCCTTCCTGCAAGTCAGTTCACTTCATAAACTCGCAATCATAACATTCAACCAATTCAATCAATCAAATCGAAGCATCGATCAATCGACTCAATTGATTACATGTCATGATGACCCTTTCCTTGGTCGGCTCAATCCATACTATCTATAAAGTCCACTCATATCAAGACTGCTCACTCCTAAGCTAATAAATAAATAGTATAGCTCGCTTTTGAGATGATCGGGTATACTACTCTCTGCTAAGCTGACATATCGCCCGTAAGCCAATAGAGTATACCAACATTGCTCAATCTAAGCTGATAAGGTATATTACTCTCTGCTAAGCAGACATATCGCCCGTAGGCAAATATAGTATACTGGTATACTACTCTCTACTAAGCTGACATATCGCTCATAGGCTGATTTAGTATACCATCCTAATCATACAACCAATTCAACCTTATTATCATTCCCAATAAAAATAGCCGTGTGTGGGTATACGGTTGGCCTTAACTAAAATATAATAATTTCATTTTTGAACTTCCCACTAGTTTCAGCAATCCCAAAATAGATTTTTGGCGTTGTAGACCGACGCCGGGTAATTTTTCAATTAATTACCAAAATTAAATAAATTTAGGAATAAATTCTTAATTTCACAATTCACTCATAATCAGAACAATTTAGAGCTCAATTAAATAAACAGAGTGTACCACTGCAATCAGCACGAAATTCCGGTCACTGACTATCCCGGTCTAATTTTCGAAAAATAAATAAATAATTAAATAATTACGAAAATTAATTAAATAATGCCAAAAATACAACTTAGGCCCGAAAAAAGCCTAATCGGAAGCCGAGACGAATCCGGAAAATTTCCGAATCACTCTAGTTAAATACTAGAGCTTGTCTAGGCTCTAAATGCACTAACTAACCACCTAACATGCATTGGTAATTAATTAAATTCACTAATCTAGTCTAATCTAACCACCTAATCCATCTTAGCCTAAACTAATCAATTCCTAAGCATAATTAACTTACTAAGCGAGAATTAGTGAGTTAAACTCACTTGTTTTGCGATCCGATCAGTTCAAATTGACGGGAACGTTGCGGGGAACAACTAACTCCAAAGAGGGCCTAGCTTTCGGGGCCGAGAACAACCTCAAAATGGGCCTCGAAGGCTGCTGGAAACCCACACTTCTAGCTTCTGTTCTTGGCTGAAAAAGAAAGGAAACAGGACTAATCGAGGCAAGCAAGATCGATGACGAGTAGGCGGACCTTCGGCGGGGTCTCACGGCGGCGGACAGGCAGCCATGCAGCTTCGGCAACCTCCACACAGCCCTAGTAGCACCTTAGATGGCGGAACAGACGGCTGGAAGCAGCAGGTGATGTCGGGGTCGCGCGGTACATGGACGAGGGTGGAAACGGCAAACGGCGGAGGGCGGTGGCGTCACGGGCGGTCCGGCGACGTGTTGGCTTGTTCCGGCAATCTCTCTAGCTATTGGGGCGTCGAACGGCTAGATGGAGGGGAGAAAGGAGCTTGGTTGGCTGGTCTTGGAGAGGAAGAGAGGATGGAGGAGAGAAGGAGGGGACAAGGGATCCACCAATGGCTTATTTTCTCCTCAAATGTCCCCTTGACCTTATCCCTTCACCAGTTGCACTCCTTGACTGAAAATCAGCCACCAATGCTTCACTTACAACCCTTGAAATGGTCCAAAAGACTTAGGCTAGGGGGAGCTACGAATTTCACATTTTCTCCCTCAATTGGACACCAAATGCGGCACCCCTCGATGGCCCCCAATCCGTTAGGGTCACCACATTGTTTCCTCTACCTGGATATCCCTTTTTCTTTATCAAAGGACTTCGGAGAAGTCATATGGGGGTTCTTTCATATGCTTGGTTGGTCCCTGCGCAAAAGTATGGCGGAAGCGTATCCAACAACTCCCTTCCATATATTCAGAAACAATGCACACCAACTAAACATTTTATAAGTTAAAGCCGAACATTTTTATTTACATAACTAGATGGACATCACGGGTCGATACATCAAAATGCCAAGTTTCCATACCCAGCTATTTTTCAAAAGATAACCGATTTCTTTTCGAACAATTATATCCATAAGTCCATCAAGCAGTGTCGGCGTCCAAAAATCTTGCCTCTGCTAATCCTCTCTCATGGTCACACCCATCCGTTCGGTCCGTCTGCTAGCGGCGGCGGTGGCGGCCCCAGCGTGCGTCCATCTCGGCGTACAAAACGACCAGATATTCCTATAGTACGGGGTCGGTGGGAGGACCAATATCAAATACAACCAATACCCGCACTCGAACGAACATCAGCCCTCGTACCTCGGGATGGTGATGCTTCAACCATTCACACTGCAGGTCGATTGGAATCCCATAGAACGTGCCGAGAGGTACAGGTTGCAGAGACATCTCGACTAGTATGAAATGTTAGTCCCCAAACGGGGTGAGTACAACCGCCCAGCAGTTGAAGATCTACTAAGCTAAACTATGCAAGCCATCACAATCCAAGTTCATGCAAGATAGATAAAACAAATAATCAAAAGAATGAGTATGCATCAAGTCGATAAAACTTTTGAAAGCAATGGCAATGCAGTTTTCAAAACCAGAATGTATCATTTTAGTCACACAAGTCCCGATTATAGGACCAAACTGTTATGACACGTCTCATTCCATGCCATACAATTTAGTCCCATAACCAGACCACACACACACTTAGTAGAACCATCAGTTTTAATATTCAAAAGGTTTCATCCCCCAGAGGACCAATGTTTGCGTCCTTCTGGGATTTCGCACCCAACCTGGCGTCACGAAAGCCTCCGAGCATGTGCATCCAGAGCGTTGAGTCAATCTCTGGGCATCTCGCACCCCACCTAGCGTCACGAGGAATCACTAGGGGCCATAGACATGGTTACCCCTAACCTCCGGATTTACGTACCGACAAGCATACAACCGGGCATCCCGATGCTCTCGAGGAAAACCTATGGGCATGTATTCATAATACAACCAGGCATCCAAAGGTCATCGACTCATTTGAACCTTTGGGCATTGCGACTCCCGGGGCATCGTTAACCCGAGGGTCCAATGGTAACAATTAACATCTTAATTTATTTCAATACCAAAACACTTTCAATGCAACAACAACATGCTTTGAAATCATATGTCATTTCTATGTCAAAGAAATCCACTCACAAAATCTCAGCAACATAATATCAGTTCATAAATCCATTTCCACATTTCACCTTCAAAGCATTTCAAGAATACATGTGTAAAATCTCGGGTTGCACTTGTGCCTCACGGCCAAAATCAAAGAAAGTTATCAAGCGCAAATAATTTGAAATCAGCACATTGGAAATGCAAATGTACACTCCCGACTTCAAGGTTTTCAAAGATTGGTTCTTGCAAAAATTTGAAATTTTGAGGGCACCAAAACATTTTCTTTTCCATTTTGAATCATTGATGAACAGTCCCCGGTATGTAGAAATTTCAGCAAGAGTCAGGAGGTTTTTTTTTTTTTTTTTTTTCAAGTTAGTCTACGGTCAGGTTTTGTTCAAAATGATAAATGAGTTTAAAACTTGTATAGTGAGTCTGAAATGTCAACCCGATCTCCAATGGTTTTAAAAGAATTGATACATAATTTTAAATATGAAAGCACCATACATTTTCTTAAAACAATTGAGGCCGGTGCTGTGGTAAGTAAAACTTCAAATACTAATCGGGAGGCTTTTCTTTTTCAAATCAAATCAATGGCCGAATTCTTCAAGATTTCATAGTCATAAAATCTATTTTGAATGAAGTCCAAAGAAATCAAAACCATATATGAAAATCTGAGCATTTCCTCGACTCTTTAGTCTCAAAACAGTTGCGGTTGCTCAACAAATCATCATTCAGCATCAAAATCCAACAATCCAGCCTATCAATGCACTTTCCAAGACAGCAACAGCACTACACAACATAGATTAGTAGACTTCAACTTGCCTTAAGTCCTGTGATGTTAACGGCGAGAAATCGGGGAGCTCGCAGTCACAGACATGGCTCGACAACCAAGTGCGAGCGGCGTCGGCATTGGCAGCGTGCATGCACGGCGAAGGGAGCGGTCCCTTTCTTTCCCTCTCACCCGCTGTTCTCTCTCTCTCTCACGGTTCTCTTTCTCTCGCTCATGGTTCTCTCTCTCGGTTTCTCTATGTTTCGTAGCTGGCTTGTTGACCAGATCAGTCAGCAATTTCACTTAAGTCTCCGCGGCTCCTCCAGCGAAGGACAGGTGGGAACTTGCGTGGCCTTTGTCTAAGTCTTTCCCTCTCTCGCCGAGACAAATCGTCTCTCCATGCAGAGTCGTGGCCTTCGCCGGTTCCATTTGCTGCCACCTTTTGCGCACGTCGATGGGTGGCTTCACTCGTTGACTCATTTAGTCAATATTTCCCAATTCCGTGGCTGCTCGTGGAGGGGACGTGTCTTCAGCTGGGGTTTCTTGACCTTCATTGGCAGCCCCACACAAAGCAACGTGGCCATGATTGGCCTTGCTTCAGTCAACTTTTCTCTTCATGGTTGACTAATATGTCGATTAAATGGAGAAGAATTTGGGCAGCATTGGGCGTGGACGATTTCTCCTTTCCGTGCGGGCATGTATGTTCCTCATGCATGGCCGAATTCCATTCCTTTGGCTCTCTAAAATAAATCAATTGATCAAAGTCCAAATTCCTCTCTTATTCCACATACACTTAGGTAGTATAGTTGTGTCGTGTCATTGAAAGAAATATGTACATAAATCGGCAGGGTCTAAAGTGGTGCCGATGATGACGAACTCCGATAACAATTTCGTCAGTTCGCAACGTATCGTCATTTTTCCAAGGTCTGCAAAATACGGATGCCACACTAAATCTCTCTTGATTCAATCCAATTTAGCCCTCATAAATTCAATTAGTACCTTAATAATAAAATTGATATTTTTCCTCACCAATCAATCTCACTTGCTTCCCAATTGCGTGATAAAAAACGGTCCTGAGACGACTTTTTCCCAAAAAGTCTCGGTTTGTAAAAAAATTTTCAGAGGCTGAGTCGACATTCCTAAAATGACTGGTGACATGACAGAACTTTCAATTTCTGAAATCGGATTCAAATTCACGATTAATTTCAATCCAGCGCGAGTTTAGCGTGACCTAGGCCACTGGGTAGCTTTCAGAACTTTTTAGCGCAAATGACTCGTGGTCGATTTTCTTCAAACCACAATGAACCCACTTGACACATTGGTGACTCTCGATTGTCGTGAAGATCTCAAGGATTCGAATACGGACACAGGGTACCAAAACAACATAAAAATCAAACTAGTGCCGATCGATGAGAATTTTGCAATTTAGTGCGATCACCCACGTTTAACCAGACATCTCAGTCGAACCGACCTATCTTTGATTTCTAATCAATTTTTAACTGTGCCATAATGATATTGGCAGATGAGCACGGTCGAGCAGCCGATTCCTGGTCGAGTTCTCAAGTCTATTTGCCTTAAAATCCTTAATGATTTCCATAGATAGTCTAGTTATATCATGAGTAATCAGCTCCGAGACTAGAACTATAGGCGCGTCGATGAAATACCCGATTTATTCAATTGAAAGCATAATCGAAATTCTAGGATTTCACATTGGTGGCTAGCCCTAATAAGCCACCAGCTGACCCATGAAACTACTAAGCTGGAATTGTCAAGGGTTGGGCTCTCCCCTGACAATTCAGGCTTTAAGAGTTCTGGTGACTCAGGAAAGGCCCGATATTATCTTTCTAATGGAAACTAAAAACCAGGAGCAGACGGTACAAAGAGTAAGAAGACCGCTCAAGTTTTCCAACATATTTTTGGTGAATCCAGAAGGATTATCAGGGGGTTTGGCTCTTTTTGGGGACGAACATGTAACCATTTCATTGGAATCGCATTTTGAATACTTTATCAACGTGCGTTGCCTTCTCCATGATAGTAGACAAGTTATGCAAATTACTTTTCTACATTCTCCTAATGCCTTTCAAGACAGAGTCTTACTATGGGACGAAATACATAGAACAAGTGTCCTAAATCATCTTCCTTGGCTCTATATTGGGGATTTTAATGAAATTCTGTACCATTGGGAAAAGTGGGAAAGAGGATGGCTAGACACTATCGACTTACAACTTTCAGAGATTTTTTACATGCCTGCTCACTAATTGATCTGGGAAAAAAGGGGTGCGCTTTTACTTGGTCAAATAGAAGGGATGGAGATGAAAATGTTAGAGAAAGGTTGGACAGAGCTCTTTGTACCATGGACTGGAGAATAGATTATCCAGAAGCAGAAGTTACAGCCCTTCCAGCTATCGGTTCCGACCATAGCCCTCTTACTCTGTCAACTAAACCCACATTGCTTTGCAACCAGAGAGAGTTCAAGTATGAAGCTTATTGGGCTAAAGATGAGGATTGTAAGGGGATTGTTAGGGAAACATGGGAGGATTCCCACAGGAAGAATATGGCTGAGAAACTGCATATAATGGTAATTTAGTTAGTGGTGTGGAGTAAAAAAAGATTCCCCAATGCTTATAAGAAAATTGAAGGGCTAAAAAGCGAACTTCAGATTATGCTGAACAAACCCGTATCGCAGTATGATCATTGTAGAATTCAGCACATCACCAAAGAGATTGAAGCACTATGGCGAACAGTAGAGATGTTCTGAGGAATGAGATCTAGAATTAAGTGGCTTAAATGGGGGGATCGAAATACAAAGTTCTTTCATGCCACTACTATACAACGGAGAAACGGAAACCGCATCTCCATGCTGATGAATGCCGAAGGAGATTGGGTGAGGGATAATGAAACCCTTAAGGATATGACGATGGACTTCTTTAAAAACTTATACACTTCAGGGGGTCCTAGGAACTTTCAGCCTATTCTCAACCAAATTCCACATTCAATTGATGCAGGTATGAATCTCAAACTCACTGAACCCGTTACTATGGAAGAAGTTTATGCTGCAACTCACCAGTTGGGCGCCACCAAAGCTCCTAGGCCGGATGGGTTGAATGGCCTCTTTTTTCAGCAACATTGGCAAGACATAGGTCTAGACATTCTTAGGGAGGTGTAGCTCTTCTTTGAGTCTGGATCCCTAACCCCAGCCCTGAACAAAACCCAAATTATTCTCATTCCCAAAAACCAAAACCTAGAAAAGCTAGAGCAATTTCGACCCATAAGCCTGTGCAATTTTGCCTACAAGATTATCTCTAAAATACTCACCAACAGACTAAAACCTCTACTACCAGACATCATTGAAGCAGAGCAAAGTGCCTTTGTGGGGAGTCGGCAAATTCAGGATAACATTCTGATCGTACAAGAAGTCCTCCACAGATTAAGAACTCGTGACAGAAGGAAAAAATTCCAAGTCATTCTTAAACTTGACATGCAGAAGGCTTATGATCGAATAGAGTGGGATTTCTTGGAAGCGTGTCTATGCAAGATGGGCTTTTGTGAACAATGGGTGTTGTGGGTTATGCAGTGTGTCACAATAGTGTCCTACAACATTAAATTTAATGGGGAGTCCTCACCATACTTTAATCCATCTCGGGGCATTCGTCAGGGAGATCCTTTATCCCTGTACTTATTCATTATAGTAGCTAATGTCCTATCTCATATGATGAAGCAAGCACTCGCAGAAGATACTCTCCATGGTATTAAACTAAACAGAAATTGCTCAACTCTATCCCATTTATTATTTGCAGACGACTCTATCTTTTTCCTAGATGGTACAATTTTGGATAGTCAAAACTTGGCGAATATCCTCAACCAATGTTGTTATGCATCAAGTCAGGCTATCAATCTGAATAAATCAGGAATATTTTTCAGCAAAGGCTGTCCAGAAAGCCTTAGAAGAAACATGGTGTTAGTCTTGAGGGCTCTCAAAATTACAAAAACAGGAAAATATTTAGGAATCCCTTCGGACTGGGGGGCCTTGAAAAAATATATGTTTGCCTGAATATTTGCTTGGGTAAATATGAAGTTGGAAAGCTGGAAAGAAAATTTGCTTTCGCGAGCTGGTAAGGAAATACTTCTAAAATCAGTTGTGCAGGCAATACCTCAATATGCAATATCAATTTTCAAAATCTCAGTATCCATTGTTAGAGCCATTGAGAAGAAAATTTCCAACTTATGGTGGAGAAACAACAACAAGACTACTGGTTTGCACTGGAGGAAGTGGGAACTTCTTAAGCTTCACAAGGCGGAAGGCGGACTTGGCTTTAAGGACCTACTTACCCTTAGCACCGCGATGTTAGGAAAACAAGCCTGACAGATTTCTCACCATCTGGACACACTTTGGAGTAAAATTATGAAAGGCCTATATTTCCCAAATTGTAACTTTTGGAAGGTAGGGAAAGGGTCACGTCCATTGTGGGGTTGGCATAGCTTAATAGCTGGGAGAGACGTGATGCTCCTCAAGTGATGTGGATAGTGGGTAATGGGAAACAAATTTCAATTTGAGAGGATAAATGGCTGAAGATTGGACCGATTAGAGGATCTCCGAGGCTAAATGAACCACGTAAAGTGGCGGACTTGATAGACATTGAAGCTGCAACGTGGAAGGAAGACCTCTTGTGGTCCATGTTCAATGATACTCTAGTGGCAGAAATTAAAGCAACCCCTATTGGCCTCCCAAGTATAAAAGACAAACTGGTTTGGGAAAATAACAAATCTGGAACTTATACGGTGAAGAGTGGATATTTTCTGACCAGAAAACCCACAAGAAATCATAGCAACTCAATGCCAACAACATCCCACTAGATTGATCCAGTTTTATGGAAGCACATATGGCACTCCGCCATACAACCAAAAATAAAGTTCTTCCTATGGAGTGCTTGTCAAAATGCACTGCCTACTTTGGATAATCTTTATAGGCGGAAGATTGTACCTGTTCCAATGTGCCCGATATGTAATCTAGAACCGGAGACGATTGAACACACCTTGCTGCTTTGCCCCTGGACATCACAAATATGAAATGAGCCACCCCTGCAAGTCCAAATAAACCAGATGGGCCTGACACGATTTGATGATTGGTTGTGTAGTTATCTTGAAGTACCAGGGAACTCACGTAGTTTTGAACTAGTTGTGACTGTCTTATGGTGCATATGGAAAGATCGCAACCACTTCATCTTTAGGAAAAGTCCCCTCAACCCACATCAAACCCTGTTTAGAGCTACAACGTTAGAGGAAAGCTTCACAATTTGGAATCAAAAGTCACTAAAAGGGAAGCAAGGACATGGCCTACCACCGACCCCAGGAGTTCTCAAAATCAACATTGACGCTTCATTAGACATTGCCTGCACAGCCAACTTTTCCTTTGATTCCAGCCAAGTAAATTTGATGCATACCAATGACATAGTGTCAGAGTCTAACCTAGGTTCAATTTCAACTACTGAAGATGCACCGGCCCAGCAAAGCGCTCCCCCAACCTTCACCCCGGTGCCGAGTGAAGATGTGGCCGACAGCAACTCCGACTCATCAGCACGGAAAAATGCCCGGATACTCCAATGCTTGCCTACTTTCAACAGATAGGAGAACCAAAAAAACCCCATCAGCAAAGCCCCACCCGAGCTGCCCAGTAGTTGTCAAGCACACGATCGTGGAAAACGCCCCATGGGTAGCGGTACCAAAGATGATTGCTCGGCAGCGCCTACTATTTCCCACCACAAAATCAGATCTGTTGATTCTTATACCCGAGCATGCAATCGGGAATGGAGGTGCCTCAGCTTGGATTACCCTGCTCTGCATACCAAAATGGATGAATTAGATGGAGGCCGCACCTACCCAAACAACAACAACAACGAAGTAGGGTCCGAATCACATCATCCTACCCCTGTTCTCACTGAACGGTAGGTAGAATGCAGCCCCTTTCGTGATAGCGCCCCCGGCGCAACAACGAAGCCCGCTATCACGCTCCAATCCTCGAACGCGTGCCCATCCCTCACTTGGTCGATTAGTAGCGATGTCCCAGGACGCATCGCCAACCCTTTCATTTAATATATGCATGCGGACAATAAAGCAATGTGATAGACAAGTAGGACTAAAAACTTGAACCTGAAAACCAACACCCTTATGTACATATATAACAACTCAGTCATATATATACATATACACGCCATAATAAAAGGGTCGGTTTCTACTCAAATAGGTTCCACAGCAAAAGTCATCAGATAGGAGTGGAGTCTCAATCCTCATCAGGATCCTACTCTGGATCATCCTCTGGTTCTCCTCCAGGTACTCCTCTTCGGGTTCTTTCTCCTCAGGTTCCTCATCAGGGTCTTGAAATGTTGTCCTACAACCGGGATGAGACTACGTCTCAGCAAGTTTTACCCCCTAAGACCCAATTAGGAAGCCAATACACCTTAGGCTGCCTAAGCACAACACGAGTCAGAGAACATACCTTAGCTTCAGTTCCCTCCTGCAAGTTAGTATATATATCAAATATACACGATCACATCACATCACTCAATCAGATCGAATCATCGATCAATCGACCTAGTCGATTACATGTCATCACGACCATTTCTTGGTCGGCCCCTTCCATACTATCTATAAATCTGATCAACATCCAAGACTACTCACCCTAGGTGATACATAGATAGTATATTATCCTATCTCCAGATGACATATAGAGTCATCGAGCTGTCAAATCATACCGTATTGTCTCAAGATGATCTGTAGAATTATCGAGCCGGTATATCATACCGTACTGTCTCAAGATAATCTGTAGAGTCACCGAGCCGGTAGATCATACCGTCCTGTCTCAAGATGACATATAAAGTCATCGAGTAGGTATACACACAATTTATCATACCGTACTGCCTCAAGATGATCTATAGAATTATCGAGCCGGTGTATCATACCGTACTGTCTCAAGATAATTTGTAGAGTCACCGAGCCAGTAGATCATACTGTCCTGTCTCAAGATGCTCCGTAGAGTCATCGAGCCGGTATACATGCCATTCCAAACAACCAATCAAATAACTATTTTTATCCCTTCCAATAAAATATCGTGTGTGGGTATACGGTCGGCTCTAGCCAAAATGTAATAATTTTCTTTCCACAAATCCCACCATTTTTTGTAGTCTACTAAAACATTTTTGGCGCTGTCAATCGACGCCGTTATTTTTTCTAATTAATTATTCAAAATTAATTAATTTAGGAAATAATCATAAAATCATCAACAAATCAATTTCTCACAAATTAAGGCTCGAATAAATAAACGGATTGCACCACGACAATCAACATAAAATTTCGACCGTCGACCATCCCGGTCTAATTTCTAGAAATTAATTAATTAATTAAATAATTTCGGAAATTATTAATCAAATGCAATAAATCCAATTTAGGCCCGCAATGCTTAATTGGAAGCCGAGACGAGCCCAGAAAATTACCGACACTCGTTCAATAAATAAGAGAACCTTTCTATTTGCTAATGACTATGTCTAACCACCTAACATGCATTGATAAGTCACTAATTTAATTATTCTAAACTAATATAACCACCTAATTGCACTTAATTAAATCTAATCAACCCTTAAGCATCATTAACCGACTAATAAGTGAGTAAAACTCACTTGTGAAAAGCGAAGGCCGGAACACCGCGACGATGACGCGACGGCGGCCGAACTTGGGCTTGCGACGAACTTGGACCAAGCCAAGAAACCTTGCAAGCCCACAGCAAATTGCTGGGCTTGGTCTCGGGCTTGGGCTTGCTGAACTTTGAAAATGGGCTGAAAACGTGGGCCAAACTGCTGTTCACTTGGGCTGCGATGTGGACTGCGAATGGGCTGCTGAGCTTGGGCCGAACTTGGCTGTTCGTGTGGGCTTCAAATGACCCAACTGCTGGGCTGGAATCCACTGGTTGTGGGCTGAACAAGAAAGCCCAAGATGAGCTGTGATGGAAATGGAGGAGGATCCGTGGGCCTGGTCTTCGCTGGGCTGCTTCAAGTTGTGGGCTGATGGGCCCAGCTGGACTTCAAACGGACTGGGGCTCGCTGGCGTGAGCTGCTTCGGAGGGGTGGACTGCTGGCCGAACGTGGAGGGGATCGATGGAGTTGTAGAGAAGGGTTAACGGTGGGTGGTGCTTCGGTTGACGGTTGGCTGAGGGCGACGACGCTGAGGATGTGTGGCGGTCAACAAAAAATGAAATTTGTTGATGAAGATTGACTCGTGGGAGACAACGATGGTGGAGATGTTGCGAAGATGCTGGAGCAGCGAAGATTAAGCTGCTCGCGGACGTTGGCCGGACAAATAAGAGACACACGAGCTGGTGGGTGGCGTGACGTGGAGCGGTGATGATTGACTCGGTTGAACGAGCGGCAGCGAAGAAAGAACAAGCTAGAGCTGCAGGGGAATTGGACGCTGGTTTTGGTGGGTGAGATGAATAAAAGAAATGAAAAACAAGCAGAGACAGAAGAGATAAGGGCGAGTGGATGAGCTGAAGTCGTGAAGAGGGCTGGCGGCTAGAGTGATCAAGAAGTTTGAGAAAACAAAAGGGGGTGCAATAGTCAACAAGCTTAATCTCTTTCATTGAATGCTTGGTTCCCCCAAATGTCCCCATAATTATCTTCTTGTCCCCAATTCTTTCTTGCTCAAATTCCCACAAGAATATCCAATTTAAATGTCCAAAATGCACCCCTATGCCCAATCCGAATTTCACTCAATTTTTGGTCTTCAATTTCTTCAATAATTTCCCAACTTCAACGTCGAATTTTGATGTAGAAAAAGCCCACATAATTTCTACAAGTCCCCATCAGCACATAGCCCAGCTTGGAAGTCCAAATTTCTTTCAAATGAGTCCATCCGAATTTCCATTAATTTTCCGCGACGTCCGAATCGATTTTCCGTAAAAATCTCGGAATCTCCGAAAATTCTTCGGAGGATGAGTCGACGTTCCTAAAATAGGTAGTGACATGACAAAACTTTTAATTTCTGAAATCAGACTCGAATTCATGGTTAATTTCCATTCGACGCGTTTTTAGGGTGACCTAGGCTACCGAGTAACTTTCAAAAAATTTTAGTGCAAATGACCCGTGGTCGATTTTCTTCAAGCCACAATGAACCGACACATCGGCGACTCTCGGTTGTTGTGAAAATCTCGAGAATTCAAATACAAACACATGGTACTAAAACAATAGAAAAATCAGTCTAGTGTCAACCGACAAAAATTTTCCAATTTAGTGGTGTCACTCACGATTAGCCACACATCTCAGTCGAACCGGCCTATCTTTGATCTCTAATTGATTTATATCTGTACCGTAATGATCTCAACAGATGAGCACGGTCGAGAAACTGATTCTTAGTCGAATTCTCAAGTCTATTGCATTAAAATTCCTTAATGGCTTCCCCAGATAGTCTAGTTATCTCGAGAGTGATCAGCTTTAAGAACAGCCCTGTAGGCGCGTCAATGAAGTGTCCGATTTATTCAGTAGAAAACAGGACTGAAAATCTGGGATGTCACACCCACCCTGTAATAACTGGCAGACCGGAAGGGAGACATAAGAGCGGGACTGACCTAAACAGCAACGACGCTAATGGTGAACCCGACTCATCTCCCGAATCTTCTCCCGGCCCTGATCTCACCGATCGACAAGCTATAGGCAGCCCAGATCTAGCGCAAAGTCTCGATTCCACCAGAGGGCAGCATGGATGTCTCTTCAGTGCTCAACAACGTAGATCTTCTTCTCGGGCTGCTGTTGTGTGCGTCTGCAGAGACTCATTTGGCAGGATAAGGGATGGGTTTGCCAAAAACATTGAGGTGAGTTCAGCGGAACAGGCGGAGGCTGTAGCTTTGGTTGAAACCCTAGACTTCATCTCTTCTAAGCTTTCCCCGAATATTATAGAAAAAGATTTCGTCCTTCAGTCTGATTGTTGTGTGCTAGTGGAAAGTGTTCTCTCCTCAGCTCCTTTAAGTTGGGCAGTGCGACCTCTAGTGGACTGGGCCAAGCATAAATTGGTGCAAATTTTGGGACTTACTTTAACCCACTGTAATCGTGCCACCAACAAAGTCGCCGATTGGTTAGCCAAAGCCCAATAGATGGGCTGTCTCCCTAGGAACTGGGTTACTAATCCCCCCTCTGCTCTTTTGGATTTACTTTGTACTGATGCTCATATATCTGCTCTGATTTTTAGTTAGTAATGAAAGCCAGCTTATTAGTCCCAAAAAAAAAAAAAAAAACTAGGTCTCTAGTCTCTTTGAAATACACTTAAAATAATATAGATCCAATCTTCAAAGAAACATATTGCTTTTCACAAAACCAATATATATATATATATATATATATATATATATATATATATATATATATCATGCTAGATTGTCGGGGAAAAAAAAAGAACAAGACAAAAGATTATCAAAAAGAACTGGAAATGGCCAGGCCGAATCTTTGGCCAATAAGACTCTCCTCCACTGTGCTTGCTTTAGACAAGCTTAAACAGAAGAGGAGGACCCAAAGCGTGAGATTCTGGGATGAGGATGTGTGATTCATGCAATTTTACTCGGAATGCACCACGGATTAATGCTCTATCGACCTTCATAGCCTTGCCTGTACATATTTCTTAGCGTCTTTGGCACAATGAGGCGATATCGCAAACAAAATGGAGCTTTCAGGCACAGTGCGTTCCTGGCTGACCATTTCGGCTCTCCCGTCACCTACTCTTGGCCTCATTCAAAGTGCTCCAATATGCTTTGTGACATGTCCAATATGGTTGTCTAGGAAACAAGTATTGAGATGCATGTGAGTTGTGTTAGAAAAGTCCAATATTAGAGAATTGGCACGATATTAGATAGTTAATTTATCGTAGTTAGCTCATAATTCATTAGCTTAAACTTTTGATTGAATGTGAGTCTAACTAAATTGGTTGAAGGCTTGAACTTGAGCTCTTTCTTGGCAACTTCCTAGGTAAAGGTATGGGATTTTTACTGCATACTCCTAATAAATGGTATCAAATCCAATGATTGATTGGTTGCTAGCCCACTCGCAATGCTCCTAATAAATGGTATCAAATCCAATGATTGATTGGTTGCTAGCCCACTCGCAATGCGTATTTGTGTTGGGTGAATATTTTTAAGAAGGAATCGCGTAAACAATGTGATTTCTATGCAGCTTTCATAGTTCGATCCGGTGAAAGAGACCTATGGTGAAGGTGGGCGTTTGATGTAGCAATGCAATCCCAATGGCACTCTTCATGGTTCGATTTGGAGAGAGAGAGAGAGAGAGAGAGAGAGCAGGGGGGATGAAGGTTGTAGTGGTTGTTATTGCAATCCTCGTAAGACAACAATGTGGAGATTCAAGTGGAGACATGTTAACGTGAAAGGATACCTGATTAAGGGAGAGTAGACCTAGCACTAAAATCGCATGTGACGGTGAGATTATTGAAATACATATGTGAGCGAATGTGATCCACTTAGATATGTCGATAGATTCAAACTTAGCCTCTCCCACGGTGATCTACTCAAGTGAAGGTATGAGATTTCTATCGTATGCTCATAACATCGTATACTCTACTATGTAAAAGTATGAACAAACAACAAAAAAAAAAAAAAACATTACATATTGCCCATGCTCAACATAATAAAATCTTAGAAATGCACAACCAGTTTGAGTCTTCAGCAATGGACCCTTGATAGAGCAACACATTACACTGCATAAAAGAAGAGGTCATGCATCATGCATAAGAAAGTTTTCTAGAGTCTGACCAAGGATCGATGCAAGATAAAGGGACTGCTACAAACATACACAACCATATAGCCATTTTACATTGTTGATTAAGCATAATATCATAAAATGAGGCCAAGTTCAGCTCCTCTCTGGATCATAATGTTACTCACCATCATGTGGATCTCTTGTAATGCCTGCGTGAGACACCAAAACCCAAACGTGAGTCAGAAACTCGCCCCCAGTGGTGAGATACTTAGCATGAGCCTCTGTATCATTCGAAGGAGCCACATACAGCATCATATCCGCCCAAAAGTCAGCCAAGACCTTCCAAATTTGCCCCTCATCCGCTACTCCATTCACAAGTTGCATTCCTAGCCGCTTGCCTCGAGCTACAAACGTATCCTGGCATTGTTCATCGTCAATGCTCTTTAGATTTTCAATCCTCTCTTTCATTGAAACCGAGGAACCTCTCAATTTTTCTCTGGCTTCACTGACAGCACGACTAAATATGTATTCGGTCCTGCAAGGGTGACCGGGAAGCAACTTCGGGGCGAAAACGACCAAATAAGCAAGATATTGTGATAGCTTAGCCGCTACGTCAAAGTTGTCTCCTTGTTCTGTGGAAGGTTGAGCGCGAGGCATTTTATGCTCACAGAAAGTGGTTGCTATGTGCCAGACCATTATAACATGGGTAGTTGTCTCAAGATTACATGCCCATGAGAATTCATCAGACAAGTCGTTGAGCCTCAAATACATTTGCCCCTTCTCCAAATACTTCCCTAGAGACCGAGCGATCGCCCTTTTCACTTCCTTAGACAAATTGGTGGGGGCAAGTTGTTTCTCTCCCTTCCTTTTCTGGTCGAGATACGCAGCAGTGAGTCTATTATATATCCACTTCGGTGGAGAATAGCTACACGATTTGAGGAGCGAGTATTGACGTAGTTGTCTTCCCCAAGGCTTCACTAACCAAATTCGGCACATAATTCCGATCAACATCCCGGCACATCTGCACCTTTGCCACCGCTCGTTGCGCACATACTTGCATATGTATGTCACCTTTGCCCATTCTGAGAAAATCATGATGGCAAACTGTGTAAGCTCAACAACGAGGATTGACGTTATTAACACGAGGCTTACAACAGTAATACCCATGTTGTTCTTGACAAGCGCAAACAAGAGAACAAACAGTGGAACCGCAACCAAAATGGGGAGTAGAAGCAATCTATGCACTGAATGACGCATATGGAGTTTCACTGGGTATTTGGTGAAGAACAAATCGAATAGAAATGCAAGTTCTACTTCGATGACTCGGAAAACTCGCTCATAACCATTCTCTTTAGAAAGCATATGTTGAATCAAGCCCCGTAACTTGTTGTGAGCTTCTTGGGGCAACGAATAGCCAGTGAATCTTAGGCGAATGAGCTTGAAGAGCGAAAAAGACAGGCAAAGATCCTTGAGTTGGCCATCCGGGTCTCCTCCGTTTCGACTTAAAAGTCTACCTTCGCAATGCCAAACCTTCTCAACGGTGATAACTTCATCCATCACCTCCAACCGTTGTCGATAGTGAGGTGCCTCCCCATCACGCCATGGAACTGCCTTTCGCCTCCATCTCTCTATTGAGCTCAATGAGTGCACTTTTGCCTCTTCTGCTCCGCTCACCAAGTACCTGTACCCGTGCATTGAAGCAGGATTAGTAGGGGAAATAGATTGATCATCCAATTCCTTCTCTTCTTTACTTGAATCTCTCCGGTGCTCGGTGCTCATGTAGTCTGCTATGTACCTGTCGTTCTTCTGCATCATAGAATTGCTTGCCAATTTCAAAGCTTGTGCTCTTCCATCGAATTTCATGAATAGAATGATGAAAAAAATGCACATTATTGGCCCATACTCGAAAACACCGAACAGAAGCACATCTTCCAGGAACACATATGAAATGATTATCCAACTTGTCATGATGCATTTAGCAGCAGAGTCGACTTTAAATGACTTCCACCGTTCAATGTCCTCCATGCTGTGAGCAGTGTAGGAATCCACGTGTCCGAGAAACACCACCAGATAAGTTGCCCAGATAGGCAAACGCAGACTACAGAATTGAGCGTTTTGGATAAGGCCAAGTGTGTACGCAATGGCAACGGGCGCAAGGGTATAGGCCGCAAATGCGACCATCGTGAATGTGCGGTTGCCGCAGCGTCGCCTGAATGACCCAGAGACCCCAAGAAAGACGAAGATTGCAGCATTGATGGCCAGAAGTGCATCAATTTTTGCCATTTGGATGGCCCTATCTCCGTCAGTCAACCGATTGCAGCGCTCGTTACGCTGCTTCTCCTTGAAGTCGAGAAAAAGACTTTTCATCTCTGTTTTTTGTTTCTTTTCTATTTTATGACCTTCTGCTAACAACATGGACGCGTTGATGAAGAAGAGGAAGGATCTTTATAAATACTTATTTTATCATGAAGAGGGGACGAATGTGCTGCGAAACCATAACGGTTATGCTCTAAGGTCCCTCTCAACTGCTGCAGCTTTGGCCGAGCGCCGAGAAAGTAAGTTACTTTAACTAAGCAATCACAGTCATTAATTTATTTTAGTGTAAATATAGAATAATTAAGAGTAAGTATACTATCAGTGCCAAAAGTTGTGTATGGCACTCACTTTGGTGCCAAAAGTTTATTTTGGATAACTTAAGTGCCAAAAAGTTTGAAAAATGATCATTTTAGTGCCAACTCCGATCTGATTAGCCAGAAATCCGACGTGGCACTTTTTTATTAATTTTTGAAGCTGATGTGGCTCACCGGAGATTACAATTAGCATTTAAACAACAAAACGACGCCGTTTGGTGTCTCTCCCCCAATTCAAAACCCTAAATCCCCAAATTAATGTCTCTCCCCTTCAACCGCCCACATCCCTTGCCTCCGCCTTTGCCTCCGCCGGCGATGGGCCAGTCGACATCCTCGATAGCCCCCGCGCTCGGCGGCCGTGGCTCTAACCCTGACCCCGACCCTGACAATGGCCACTTGGCGGCCAAGTCGAAGGCCGTGATCTGGCCGATGCTCGGAGAGGCCACCGACGAGTGCACCACCCCCAATCTCTCCCTCTCCATCTCTGCTCTCCCCGACGAGTGCTTGGCTTGCGTCTTCCAGTACCTAGGCTCCAGCGATCAGGGCTGGTGCTCCCAAGTGTGCCACCGCTGGCTCGCGATCGAAGGCCAGAGTCGCCAAAGGCTCGCCCTCCACGCCCACTTGGAGCTGCTTGACACTGTCCCGGCGCTGTTCACGCGGTTCGACTCAGTCACGAAGCTCGCGCTCAAGTGTGACCACAAGTCATTGAGCATCGGCGACAACACGCTCGTGCTAATCTCGCTCAAGTGCAGGAACCTCACGCGCCTCAAGCTGTGGCCGAGCGACGACGGCCAAGCGACAACGGCCGAGAGCGAGCTAGGTCGGCATTGGGCGAGGATTGGACAAAAAAAACCCTAATTTCAATCCCCAAATAAAATAAAATAAAAATCTCCAAATGAGTTATGCGGTGTCGTTTTTGTGAGGCCATCCACTTAGGACGGCAAAATGATGTCGTTTTCTTAAGGAGGATGGAAAACGACGTCATTTAAAAGCCATGTCTATTTTTTTTTTAAATATAAAAGTCACGTAATCATTTTGGCCGGAATCTCTAGCCGGTGGCACCAAAGTAATCATTTTTCCTCCGATTTGGCACTTAAGTGATCGCCGTACACAACTTTTAGCACTAATAGTGTACTTACCCCGAATACTTGGGTATACAATTTGTTTTTATCCCAAGTGGCCACCCTTCTGCTTAGGAAGAGAGAGATAGAGAGTTTGACTCCCCACCTTCTCGAGGAGACTTAGGGGAGAGCACATGAGCGAGGGAACAGAGTTTCGCAACCTATGCATAGTATATAGCACACAGTGGCCCATAAGAAAAATATAGGATAGGACCAAAAAAAAAAAAAAGATTCCTAATTTTGCTTACGCACATTCACAAAAATTGGGACTGATTGTTGTGATAATTCTCAAAATACCAAGAAAGAGTGGGCCATATTTTCCTTGTCCTCAAATCAAACCTCTGACTAATAGGTCATATAAACATAAACATTACCCACAGATAAATTTAACGAGAAAAAGCACAAGAGAGTCCACATTTATAACTCAATAATCAGAGGTCTAGTGATGGAGGAAAATATGACCCAAAATTTAAGTATCTCCTTACACATTGAAGCAAAATTTATGGATCATTTATCCGAACACAATAACATATTAAGGAGGGTATTGCTAGTATAGAAGTGGACTTAATTTGGAAATCCAATTGATCTAATGCCCTTTAGTTACAACCACATAAATCCTCTCGCTGTCTTAACATCGTTGTCCTATATGTCAGAAAGCTTAATTTAAAATTTTGACTTAACATCGCAAAAGCAAGACCAAGTGTAGAAAAAAAGGCTAGCTAACACGTTTTAGATGGAGATACCACATTGAAGAGGGTGTAGCTAGTATATAAGGGGAGCAAGTTAAAGGAATCCAATCAATCCAATGCATTTCACTTACAGTCCCATAATTCCGGTAGCTGTTCGACGCGTCAGAAAGCTGTCTTAAAAAGCGGACCTAACAAAGATATAACAAGGCAGCTTTCTCCCTTGCTTTATCTTTAAAATAATTATCCTGACAAAGAATAAGAAAAGACCAAAGTGGTGAAGAATGCGTAAGTCTAACGCGTTTTGCGTCAAGTGTAGGAAAAAAGGCTAGCTAACACATTTTAGATGGAGATACTACATTGAAGAGGGTGTAGCTAATATATAAGGGGAGCAAGTTAAAGGAATCCAATCAATCCAATGCGTTTCAGTTAAAGTCACATAATTCCGGTAGCTGTCCGACGCGTCAGAAAGCTGTCTTAAAAAGCGGACCTGACAAAGACATAACAAGGCAGCTTTCTCCCTTGCTTTATCTTTAAAATAATTGTCCTGACAAAGAGTAAGAAAAGACCAAAGTGGTGAAGAATGCGTAAGTCTAATGCGTTTTGCACTTACGCATTCTTCGTGGAGGACAAACTTTATCACGTGTTTCCCGATCTCACATGAAGAAAAAGCAAGCCCAAGTTTTAAAAAGAAGGGTAAGCTAATGGAGATGACACATTGAAGATGGTGTAGCTAGCCTATGTGTCAGAAATGTTCATCTTTAATTAAGCTGACCTGACAATGGAAAAGCAAGACCAATTTTTTTTTTTTAAAGAGCTAACACGTTTCACAAGGAGCACTAACACTATCCTATGTCCCTCAATCTGACATTTCCCAATCTTAAGAAGGTACAAAACATAACTCGATGACACTAAGAGAAGCACGAGAGATGCGAAATGGACGATGCAACTAAATTATTAGAGTGGTGTTAGAGAATTTATGCTAGGAATCTATTTATGACAGGAATATCATGTGGGCAAGCATTGAACATTCATATAAGACCCATGGAGAGGCAGTGACGATTAGAAAATGTAAAGAAGCAACAGAATAGCCCGCAACAAGATCAAGTGGGGGAGAATGCCACATTTCCTAATTCCATGGAGACATGGAGGTGAGCTTCATAATACTAGGAGAAGCATGAGAGATGCGATATGAATGATTTAATTGGATTGCCGGAGTCGTGTCAAAGAGTATATGCTAAGAATATACTAATGAAAGACATAGCACACGAAAGATGTCCAAAGGCAAGATTGGCCACTCATACACAAACTAGTCGGGAGCCAATGTCATTCTCTAGATAATGGCCACAATGGGGTGAAATCGGTTGTTATGTGCGTGCTTTGCTCGGGATGATAATCATTTTAACATAATCCATAAATTAGTGGCACATCTAGAATCATGTTATTTGAGCAAGCTTAATATTGGACTTCGATATGAATTTACTCTACAAGAAATACATGTTGTCGGTTAGGTCTGCCTTTGGTTGGACTAGCTACACTCTCTTCAATGTGGAACATTTCATGTATTCTCCCTTGCCATCTCAAAAGTTAACAGTCGCATTTTGTTCAGGTCTTTGCGCTTGACCATCGATCCTCACCCGCATAAAATTATTCCTCGGATGAGCTCAAGAGATCGAACGCATGAAAACCATTCATTTTCCGATTGGTAGGGTCAATTTCTCGTTAAACGAAAAGTCCTAAGAATGCAGACCCACCAAAAGACACCGATGTCCTTATAAGTAATAAACCTACTAGGTGACATTAGGCCATCTGGCCAAGAGATTCCTTCATTCACTTTGGAAAGGGGATACACTCACTAGTTAGCCAATCTCATCGTATCCATTAGTCACCTTGGATCAAGTTCAAGATCTTTTTAGGGTGTGTTGATTTCACATGAGTGAATAAAAGATTTCCCTAATTGATTGTTTCACTTATAAAAATAAATTAACAAAAAATATTTTTATCATTATAAGAAAATGTCTAAATATATATTGTGGTCGATAATATCAAGGTAGTGCTATTTTTGCATCTTTTTTTTTTAGCTAAAAACACACTATTTTTGTTAATTGACCAAATTAATTTTCAATTTCATAAGCATGTATTGATACCTAACATATTTTTTAAAGAAAGGAGAAATCTGTAAGTCATTACTTTCTTATCTCGATTTCTATGGGATAGGTAGGGGGGACCATTTGGAACGCAGCACAAAGGTTGGCCGACGGAGATGAGTATCGTGATGAAACTCTCAATCAGAATGACTATGGTGGGCAACGAGGGAGAGGTTGTCATGGTGAAATGACTGTCAGTGCAATCGCAAAGGCGGACGATGGGGTGGATAGGACAGCGCCAACAAGAAGTGGAATCGTAGTTACAAGGGTCATCATTAACTTTTTGACAATGTTGAAGGAATAATGGTGGTGATGACCGTGGCCGTCGAAGACAGGAGGAGTTCAATTTGAAAAGGTAAATACCAACCTTCTATGGAAGCCTAAATATTGTTGACTTCGTGGATTAGCTCGTTGAAGTCATGAGATTTTCTCCGTATGTCGATTCCTGGACCTATGACCCTTAGTTCCAGGAATTGGAACCAAACCGACTGGGTTCCAGGCCGGTTCTTGGGCACATTAATAACCAACTTATTCCTATGCTTTAGGTAAAAATCCAAATCTTATAATAAAATAAAGTTCCACCATTTCGTTATATCAACATCCCTGGTTTTGTGGTTCTTTGATCGAATTAATAACCAAGATTCAAATCTTGATGGTTGCCAAAGTATTTTTTTTCCCCCAAAAGAACCTTCAAAACAGGTTAAAAACCAGTTTCCGGAAACCGGCAGTTTTGGCTTTAGTATAGAAATCAAATCTATTAGAGATATTTTTTATATGTTTCTCTTGATTGGTCATGATTAATTGTAATTGATATTTTGCAACATTAGATAGTCATCTTGAAAGTGTATAAATAGGCTTATGTACTCTTCATTTGATAATGTGCAGAATATTACATTTTTCTGTCAACACAATTCTCAACTTGGTATCAAAGCCAATGCTATCTCTTCCGTTTATGTGTGTCAACCCCCCATTAGTCAAATTCCAATTGTCACTCCTAATCCAGCTTGCATGTAAGAGAGCGTGTTAAAATATTACCCTATATCACTTGACAATTGGTCCTAAGTGTTCTTTATTATATTCATGTATTTTCTCTCTACTTAGTTGTGACATCCTGAATTTTCTACACTTGACAATAGTATTTAGCATGATTTTTCTTGATCGCTATAGTTGTAGAAAGGAAATGACATGCTCTAAATTTAATTTTTATGATATTCAAGTCTCAAATTTATTGAATTGAGATTATCCTAATTTTGATATCTTTCATTGATGATTTTAGTATATTCAAAATATTTTCAAACTCACTAATGTTCAAAATGAATATTGGTTTCCGTAATAACTATTCGCGATTCATATGGGTAATGTTCCTGTCTCATAAAGATAAACCATCTCACTCATTTGAGAAATTCGCTCATTGAATTCAAAATGAGAAAAGATATATCATCATAACCATCAGGACTGACCATGGAGGAGATTTCGATAATCAAAGTTTTGTTGAATACTATGATGAAAATGGAGTGGAACATAATTTTTCCACTATTTACATTCCTCAGCAAAACAGAGTAGCTAAAAGAATAAATCGATTACTACAAGAAATGACCCGAATCATGATGATTGAAAGTGGTGTTCCCACTTACTTCTAGACTGAAGTAATTGCTACTGCATGTTACACGCTACAAAGTGTTACTAAGACCTCTAATAGAAAGACTCCCTATGAAATCTTCAAATGAAGGAAGCCCATTATTCACTACTTTCAAGTGTTCAGATACAAATGTTTCATTCTTAAGAATGCAAATGACAAAATTGGGAAATTTGATGCAAGAGCAAATGAAGGTATTTTTCTTGGATACTCTACTACTAATAAAGCCTATCATGTATTCAATGAAGATTCATAGGTAGTGGAAGGATCTATCAATGTAAGATTCAAGGATAATCAAAAGGGTTACAAGCTGATGATTGTGAATATATCATGCAAATATCTATTCCAATCACAAATAAACAACCACAGCCTCAATTCCCAGCAGATTTCTCAAATCAAAAGCACACTTCTAGGGACTGGGAAGATTCAAAACATAACATCCAAAGGAACAAATCATTGGGAAGGTAGATGAAAGAATCAAAACCAGGTCATCTTTCAAGAATATGCTAAACTCCCTATCCCTTATATCCCAGCTAGAGCCAAAAGGAATTGAAGAAGCCATCACCGATTAAAATTAGATTGAAGCTATGCAAGATGAGTTGCATCAATTCAAGGTTAATGATGTATGGGAATTTGTTACAAGACCCAAAAACCATTCAATCATAGGAACAAAATGGGTATTCTAAAAAAAAAAAAAACTCGATGAGAAAGGTAAAGTGATTTGCAACAAGGAAAAGTTAGTTGCAAAAGGTTACTCACAAGAGGAATGTATTGATTTTGATAAAACTTATGCTCTTGTTGCTAGACTAGAAGCTATATGATTACTACAATCATATATTTGTTATCACAACTTTATACTATATCAAATTGATGTTAAAAGTGCATTGCTAAATGGTTACATAAAAGAAGTCTATATTGCGCAAGCTCTAGGATTTGAAGATTCAAGTAGACCAAAGGATGTCTATCAACTCAAAAAAGCATTATATGACTCAAGCATGTACCAAGAGCTTGGTATGAAAGATTGAGTACATTATTAATCGATCATGATTTTGAGAAAGATAAGTTAGACATTACACCCTTTATCAAGAAGAAAGGTAAAGATCTACTCATCATCCAAATATATGTTGATGACATCATTGTTGGAGCCACTAATGATGTCGTGTGCAAGGATTTTGTAAACGTTATGAAAAGTGAGTTCAAGATAAGCCTAATCGATGAACTCATTTTTTTTTCTTGGACTTTAAATCAAGCAAACTCTTGAAGGCACCTTCATACATCATGAAAAGTATGTTAAGAAGATAGTGAAGACATTTGGTCTAAAAGATCGAAAAAAATAAAGACACCTATAATATCTTCTATCAAGCTGGACAACGATGAAAAGGGTAAATATGTTGACTCCAAGCTATATGAAGCATGATAGAATTGCGACGTTCCCAAGACACGTCCCCGACCCATTCGTTTTATACACATGCAGAGGTGAATTAAACAATCTCCAGACAACAAACAAATACATGGGATAGAAGAAACAGGACGGCCAATTAACACAAAACATATTTATAAACAAACTGGGTTTATATACATAACCAGTCGGTCCTATGAGTCTATACACGAGAGTTTAACTCAAAAAGGGCTACTGAGTTACCTAAGCTCCGAACTCTCCAATCTCGGGCCCTAGGTCCTCCACGACACCATCAGGGGTGTTGATATCCATAGGATGCCCTATTTCTCACTCCCTGGTCCTGACGGGAGGCCCGTCAAAACCCTCCATAAGACCCTCCCGAACCCCATTGGGTTTGTTAAGGTACCACGCTTTGAAACGATGAGGTACCAAGTGAGATAGGCCCTTATCAACCCAAACAGTGAACTCAACTAACTCACGGGTCAGGTTGGTCCTGGGAATAGGGAAATAGGAGTGCTGAAAGTCTACCTCCTGTGGGACCCCATAACGTACATGCCGTACCTTCATCTAAGGACCTGTAAAAATTTTAAACCACGACAGGGTGAGATAAATCTCAGCGAGTCTACTCCCTAAACCCCGATTAGGACGAGAATTCACCAAAAGGTAGCTTAAACATACACCATAAATGACTTACCTCACCTTAGCACATCTCTGCATATTAGTACATCTCATATGTCATATATAAACACAGCAAGCGTACATCATTAACTGGAACACATCCATTTCACATCTCAATTAATCACAGGGGTCCCGATTATAAGGCTAAATTGTTGCAACACCTCCCATTCCGTGCCACACAATTTCGTCCCATAATCAGGCGCGGCTATATCAATCATCCAGGCATGTCCCAATTAATTACGACCCAACGACCATGGCTAACTCAACAGTCAGTGGTTATCCGGCATAACCAGGCGTCGTCCCACTTTGTCGGGCATGGCAACGTCTACATCTAAATGGCATTCCCGAAGGAGCATCGGCCCAACCTCCACTGCAACCGGCATCTGCAGATGTGGGGCATTCCATATAGGAGCATCGCCCCTGACTTTCATCTGGTGACGAGTTCTCACAGCGATTACATGCACACCCATGTCCAGCCAAAAACATCGTGCTTTGCACTCAAATACTTCCATTCAAATAATGGACTTGGTCAATTTTCTTCATATTAAAAACACCCGGTAAAATAATTGTGCATGGACACACAGTTAAATCGGACCATAAAATGTGATATTCTCTCTTTTCAAAATTCCATGATTTTATATAGTACCTAAAATATTTTTGGTGTCAAAACCCGACACCCGGTATTTTTCTAATTAAATACCAAAAATTCATATTTTTTAAATAATAATTCAAAAATCATCACTCAGCATCCAATTGCATAAATTAGCAATCAATTTCACAAATCAACACCACCATGACAATTAGCGTAAAATTCTAACAATCGGCTATCCCGATATAATTTATGCTAATTAATAATTAATTAAGTAAATTGTATTTAATTAAATAAATTGTAAATAAATTAAATTAAATCGCTTAATTAAATTAAATAAACTAAACTAACCAACCTAGTTGAACTAATTAAATTAATCTACCAAGCTAACTAATTTAATCTAATTAATCTAATTACATAACCTAACTAATTCCTAACTAAATCAATATAACCAACCTAGTTGAACTAACTAATTAACCAACTAAATAATTACTCTAACTAAATAACCTTAATCCTAATTAGGCCTAACTAATCCACTAATCCCTAATTAGCTTAACTAATCTCCCTTAAGTGCAATTAACCCCCTAATTAGAGCTTACAGTGTCAACTAATCGGTTAAGCGAGCTAACGGGTCCATGGCGATGGCGGCGCGAAGGCGACCAAGACCCAGGCGTATGGCGACTCTAAAGGAGGGTCGGACGGGGCTCAAAAATAGCCAACAAGCCTCACAGCCAAGCTGAAAATCGATTCTGTTTGAGGGGCTGATCGAGGGGATCGAGGGGGCTAGCTGTGGCGCCGATGGCTAGACGGCGTGGGGACGGCAGCTGGAGTGGAACAGGCGAGCAGGCGGCTCGATCAAGACACGGTCAAGCAGGGCTGGTCAACGGTCGCTGGCACAGGCGGACGTGCGGGTGGCCACGATGAGGACAAGAGCGCTGGTCAAGCGGGGGACGGCACGCTGGCGGCTGGTCGCTAGACCGACGGACGGGCGATTGGGGTGGTGCTAACCTTGGCTAGTTGGTTAGCTATGTGTTGCAGCTGGAAGATGGAAGTGAAGGAGATGAAAAGTTGAGGAAGAAGAAGAAGAAGAAGAAGGAGTTGATGCTGTGGTTCTACTGGAGGGAGGGGAACAAGAGGGAACAAGGGGGAAAGGAGGTCAAGACAGCAGACAATGGGTGCCAAGAATGAATATCTTCCACTTGAGTGCAACCCCAAAGTCTTCAGCCACCCCTTAAAGTCCATGCATGCACCAATGGGCATTTTTCTTCACAAATCTTCACTAAAACAAGCCAAATTGAAGGCCAAAAATCAACAACCCAGCAGCCCTAAGAATTTGCTGATTTTCTTCTTCAATTCCCCACCAACAACTTCAATTTAATGGCCAAACATGCCATGGCAGCAGCCTAAACCAATTTCCCTTCAATCCCTCACAAACCAACTCACTTTTGTAGCAAAAAATTGACACCAAAGTGCCCATCCGAATTTCCTTGAATTCAATTTGCCGAATTTTGATTTTCCGCCAAAATTCCGAGCTCGCCGAAAATTCTTCTAAAGATGAGATGATGTCCTAAAAATAATTCGTGACACGCTTGAACTTTCGATTCCCGAAACTGAGTTCAATTTCATGGTTAAATTCAATGGGACGCGATTTTAGCGTGACCTAACCTACCGGGTAGCTTTTAGGAATTTTAACGCGTTTGACCTGTGGTTGATAATTTTCAATCCACATTTGCGCATCTCTGACTTGCCGGCAACTCTCGGTTGTCGTAAAAATCTCAAAGTTTCAATTACGGGTACTAGGTACAGAATCCACAAAAAAATCGGTTTAGTGCCATTCGACACGAATTTTGCAATCAGGTGGTATCACCCACAATTTAATTACGTGCTTCTATTGAATCGGCCTATCACCGGTCTCTAATCGATTATAACGGTGCCGTATTGACCTTTGCTGTTTAGCACGGTCGAGCAGTCGATTTCTGATCAAATTCTCAAGTCTGTCGTGTTTATATCCCTTAACGGCTTCACCTGATAGATTAGTTATCTCGTGAGTGATCAGCTCAGACAAAAAGGACCATAGGTGAGTCGATAAAAAGCCCAGTTCATTTAATCAAAACAGGGTCAAAAATTCAGGATGTCACAACTCTTCCCCTCTTATAAAAATTTCGTCCTCAAAATTTAAACAATTACAATTCTTCTTTAAAAAGGTGGGGGTATTGTCGTCTCATCAATTCTTCACTTTCCCAAGTAGCTCATTCTGTCCCGTGGTGTTGCCATACCACTTTGACTAAAGAGATCATTTTGTTGCGCAGCACTTACTCCTTTCGATCCACGATCTAAACAGGTCTCTCCACGTACGACACTATGTCGTCCACATCTAATGCTTCAAAATTCAACACGTGAGTTGGGTCAGGCTCGTACTTCTTCAACATCGACACGTGAAAGACATCATACGCCTAAGCAAGTCTTGGCAGCAACGCAAGACAATACGCCAAAGTCCATATTCGCTCCAGAATTTCAAAGGGACCGAAGTACCTCGGACTCAACTTCCCTTTATTGTCAAAGCGCGAAGTACCCCTCATTGGTGACACTTGAAGAAAGATGTGTTCACCAACTTGGAATTCCAATGGTCTTCGCCACTTATCAGCATAATTTTTCTGGCGACTTTGAGTAGTCTTAATTCTTTCTCGAATGACTTTGATGGCGTCTACTAACTGCTGAACTAATTCTAGGCCGATAATCTTACGCTCACCGACTTGGTCTCAACAAAATGGAGTTCTGCACGCTCTACCATACAACACTTCAAATGGTGCCATATGGATGCTTTGTTGATAACTGTTGCTGTAGGCGAACCCAACTAGATGAAGCCGTTCCTCCCAGCTTCCCTTGAAGTCTAGCATGCAAGCTCGCAGCATGTCCTCAAGGGTTTGAATCGTCCTCTCAGACTGGCCATCCGTCTGAGGATGATAAGCTGTACTGTACTACAGCTTCGTTCCCAAGGCAGTCTGTAAACTTTTCCAGAAGGTGGCTGTGAACGTTGGGTCTTGATTAGATGTAATCGTCATTGGCACTCCATGCAATCGAACTATCTGTCGCACGTACAACTCAGCATATCTGTCCAATGCAAAGTCATTTCGTACGGTGATGAAGTGAGCAGACTTCGTCAATCTGTCAATTACAGCTCATATGGAATCATTACCTCACCGACTCTTTGGTAAGCCCATCACAAAATCCATTGTGATATGTTCCCACTTCCACTTGGGAATCTCGAGAGGTTGTAATGGTCCTCCCGGCTTACAGTGCTGTGCTTTCAGTTACTGACACGTCAGACATTTGGCGACATGTTTGGTGATATATGCCTTCATACCGGTCCACCAATAGTGTTGACGCAGATTCTGATATATCTTCGTATTGCGTGGATGAATGATGTAGCTGCTATGATGAGCTTCTAACAGGATCTCCTCCTTAAGCTTTGCATCGTTAGGTACACAGAATCGTCTATGAAACTTTAGTGTTCCGTCTTCAGAAATCTGAAAGTCAGCCTTTCTCTTTTTTGTATCTTCTTGCAGAATCTTCTGGATCTTTGGATCTGTCAATTGCAACATCTTAATTCTTATCTACACTTCCGGTTCAATTCTAAGGGTGGCCATAAGACTTGAAAGGTGGCCTACCTCAAATTTGAAAATCGAATCTTGAGCTCTTTCGAGTAAGATCCACTCCTGAATCACTATCTGCGCAATCGATGACTTTCGACTCAACGCATCTACGACCTTATTAGCTTTTCCAGGATGATACAGGATGTCGCAGTCATAGTCCTTGAGAAGTTCCATCCAACGACGCTGTCTCATGTTCAACTCCTTATGAGAGAATAAGTATTTAAGACTCTGATGGTCTGTAAAGATCTGGAACCTTTTTGCGCACAAGTAATATCTCCAAATCTTCAGAGCAAAGATAATCGCTGCTAGTTCTAAGTCATGCGTCGGGTAGTTCAACTCATGAGGTCTCAACTGACAAGACGCGTATGCAACAACCCTACCATGCTGCATTAACACGCAACCCAATCCTCTATACAATGCATCACTAAAGATCTCGTATCCTCCAGGTCCATATGGAATTGTCAACACGGGTGCGGTAGTCAGCTTCTGCTTAAGCTCTTAAAAACTACACTCGCACTTGTCTGTCCATACGAAGTTCTCTTCCTTCTTCAGCAGTCGAGTCAGCGGCATGGCTATTGCTGAAAATCCTTTCACGAACCGTCTATAATAACCTCCCAAACCCAAGAAACTTCTGATCTCTGTCACTGTCGTCGATCTTGGGCAGTTGATCACTGCTTCAATCTTAGTCGGGTCCACGGAAATCCCTTCACGAGAAATCACATGACCTAAGAAGGCAACACGAGTTAGCCAAAACTCGCACGTATTGAACTTGACGTATAATCCATGATTTCGCAAAGTCTGAAGCACTGTCTTTAAATGTCTGTCGTGCTCCTCTGGACTTCTCGAGTACACCAGGATGTCGTCGATGAACGCTATCACAAACTGATCCATATACTCCTTGAATACTCGGTTCATTAGATCCATGAAAGTAGCTGGGGTGTTGGTTAAACCAAACGGCATTATGGTGAATTCATAGTGATCGTAACGCGTACAAAACGCCGTCTTCGGTATGTCTTCTTTCCTGATCCTCAGCTGATGGTAGCCTATCCTCAGGTCAATCTTGAAAATATCGACGCCCCTTGTAACTGGTCAAACAAGTCGTCAATCCTCAGTAGCGGATACTTATTCTTGATTGTCACCTGGTTGAGTTGGCAATAGTCGATGCAAAGACGTAACGAACTATCTTTCTTTCTCACGAACATAACCGGTGCTCCCCAAGGTGATGCACTAGGACGTATGAATCCCTTGTCCAACAACTCCTGCATTTGCACTTTCAGTTCCTTCAATTTTGACAACGTTATACGATATGGAGCCTTAGACATTGCCTTCGTCCCAGGGGCCAACTCAATCACAGACTCGATCTCCCTTTCTAGGGGCAGACTAGGTAATTCCTTCGGAAACATCAGCAAACTCCTATACTACTGCAATGTCCTCCATTTTTGACTCCTCAACTATCGTATCCACGATAGTCGCCAAGTAACATTGGCAACCCCCGTCTAACAAACAGGTTGTCTTAAGCGATGAGATTAAGGTAATCGAGGGTCCTCCTCGACTTCTATTAAACTCGAAACTTTCACTCGTTAACGAGTTAAACTGGATTGATTTACAATAACAGTTTACAATAGCTCGTTGCTTGGTGAGCCAGTCCATGCCAATTATCACATCAAAATCATACATGGCTAGGAGTATCAAATCTATCATTTCCTCTCGCTCACCAATAACCAACTTGCAACTACGACAGTCTATTGCAGACAATACTTTTTCTTTTAATGGTGTAGATATACTAATGATTGACCCCAACAATTCTGGACTCAACCCTACCAACTTAACGTACTACTCAGCAATAAATGAATGCGTAGCCCCAGGGTCAAATAAAGCATAAGTAGCATGGTCGTTCAACAAGACCGTACCTGTGACCACGTCAGGTGAGTCCTCTACCTGTTGTCGGATGACAGCATACACCCTTCCCTATGCTGGAGGTCGGTTCATCAAGCCCCGTTGTGTGCTCTGTGGTACACCTCATCTGTTCTATCCAATCGGCTGCGGTGGTGGCAGCGGTGATCCCATCGGCTTGCGGGGATAGTCTTTGACCCGGTGGCCCTACTGGCCACATCCATAACAAGCACCCGTCCTAGAATAGCATGGGGCTGATCCATGTCGTCTCCCGTAGAAACGAAACACACCATTCTGATTAGGTGCTTGCTTTCCACTCCCACCCTTCCTATTAGGTGAAATATGATACCTTCCTCCGATCATCGGCTTCTTCCCAAACATATTACCATCTCTGTTTGAACCGAACCGCGACCTAGATGCAACGGCTCATTCATTCAAGTTTCTCTCTATCAGCTAGGCCCGCTCATACAAATCATTGTAGTTCTTCAGATTGAATGGCACCAGCGGATCCTTTAGTTCCGGTCTGAGTCCATCCGGGAATCTCCTTGTCCTGTCTATGGGGTCCTCAATCAGTCTGGGGGCGTATTGGGATAGTTCGGTGAACTTCGCCTCATACTGGTCTATAGATATCAGACCTTAACGAAGGTGCTGGAACTCCATCATCTTCTATTCCCTGACACAGTCAAAGAAATACTTATCATTGAAAGCTTCTACGAAGGCGTTCCACTTCGGAACCACACATTCAGGGAACACTCTTCCTCTGGTGGCCCTCCACCAGGTGCTCGCATTTCCCTGCAACTGGCAGATTGCAAGGACTACCTTGTCTTCCTCTGTGCACCTCAGCAGGGCGAAGGCCTTCTCCAACTCTTGGATCCAGAGGATTGCAGCCTCGGGATCGCATGTCCCAATGAACCTCAACAGGCTCAGCTTCAGAAACTGCTTTACTAGCTTGTGCATCAATCTCTCCCCAATCACAATCCCAGGTTGGACTTCAGCAGGTGCGGCTGTGGCAACCGCAACAGCATTGGTGGCAGTAGTGGCGGCGCTTATAGCGGCGGCTTGATTTTGGGCCTGCTGCCCCATCAGATTCCCCAAGGTCTCAAGTGCCCGCACAATCCCATTGATTCTAGGATCGCCAGGTGCTGCTACACAAGTACCGACCTGTGGCAGCACTCTTACACTCGCACTAGCTTGAGCTGGTGCTCTTCCTCGAGTACCGACCCTTGTCGGCATCCTACCTCGAGTAACGGAAGCTACTTTCCTCCTCCTAGGAGTTCTCTGCTCCTGATCGCTCATAGTGCAAACTCTTTATAGAACCTGCTTTCTAATTCCACACAAAATTAGAAAACTGAGCGACCCACACAAAACAATCTATCAATCATCTAATCAATCACATGCATCAGCATAAGAAAAAGGCCTTTCCTACTAACTATCCCAAGACCTATCGCACCTTATCACTCCAGACACTAACCAGCTCTGATACCACTTCGAGCGAGGATGTCACGCCCTGAACGTCAAGCGCGTGAACATCCCTCGGTGGTCGATAGAATTGCGACGTTCTCAGGACGCGTCACCAACCCATTCATTTTACACACATGCGGAAGCGAATTAAACAATCTCTAGACAACAAATAAACACATGGGATAGAAGAAATAGGATAGCCAATTAACACAAAACATATTTTATACACAAAGTGGGTTTATATACATAACCAGTTGGTCCTACTAGTCTATACACAAGAGTCTAACTCAAAAAGGGCTACTGAGCCACCTAAGCTTCGGACTTTCTAGTCTCGGGCCTCGGGTCCTCTACGACACCATCAGTGATGTCGATATCCATAGGATGCCCTATTTCCCATTCCCCAGTCCCAACGGAAGGCCCGTCAAAACCCCCCATAGGACCCTCCCGAACCCATTGGGTTTGTTAAGGTACCACACTTTGAAATGATGAGGTACCAAGTGAGGTAGGCCCTCATCGACCCAAACAATGGACTCAACTAACTCACGGGTCAAGTTGGTCCCGGGAATAGGGAAATAAGAGTGCTGAAAGTCTACCTCCTGCGGGACCCCATAACGTACATGTCGTACCTCCATCTAAGGACCTGTAAAAATTTTAAACAACGACGAGGTAAGATAAATTTCAGCGAGTCTACACCCTAAACCCCGATTAGGACGAGAATTCACCTATATATATATGATTCCACATTTTCAGACTCATAATTTTTTCTTTTTAATTAGCAACTTTTTTATATGCAGTTTTTCCATGTTTCGTACCTCATTGTAACAATTGCCTATTTGGTAATCGCCTTGATGGGAAATGATTTATAAAAAGAACGTTTGTTTATTTCGTAAAGGTAATCACAAGATCTAATGTAAAACTCTCATTCGGCAATACATCATAAGTACGCGAGGGGATTGGGTTAGTAGAGTGTGCCCATAATTTCATTGAATCTTCATGACTTTCGGACAAATGCAAATTCAAACAACGGCCGGAGGTTTGTTTTACATTTGATCTTGTTTTTCACATATGATTTTTGCATCAAACATTTAGTATCAGAGCATATTTAGTGCCTCTGCCTTGTTTTTGTAGAATTTTTGGTGTATTTTTTTAGGCTTTTGGTGTATTCAACCATTTTTGGGATCAAGAGGAAAATAGCCAATTCCTACTAAATTCTGGCAACCCACCCCTCAACTTCAGACCATACGATTGCACTGTCATGAGGAAGAATAGATGTTAGTTATTTTAGCATATCAGTGTTTGCTGGAGGCTAATTGGATGGCAAAAGTCACGACGGTAAAGGGTTTGTATTTGGGGAATTTTAGTTTGATTCGAGGCCAATTTCTTGGCCATTTTTGTCGAAATTTGGACCTATGTAGTCACGCCGGTGTGGTCTAAAAAACACATGAATTATTTTGGTTTGAGATGGGTTGCCAGCAAAGTAAAGGACCGCAAAATTGCGCCGAAACAGCGAAAATGGGGGGAAAAGGCTTCTGCTCACGTAGAGGAAGAAGTGAGAGGGCTCCATGCGTGCAAAACCATAGGGTGTGGGATCCACATGAGTGGAACCGTTGGCTCGTGGGCCCACGTGCGCGAAACTACTTGTGGGCAATTGCAGGCATGTGTGCAACATGCGCCTGCATGGTGGATGAGGCACGCGTGCATGCCACGCACCCGTACCCTTCAATTTTTCAATATTGCCTCTCTTCCTTGGCTATTATTACAGTTCTGCCTTTGCCGAATTAATTTACAATTTTGCCATTAGTTGAAGTATTATTGTTTTGCCCTTGGTGGCATTAAATTACTATTTTGTCCTTCATGCATATTTGTGTATTTGATGCATGAAATTAAACATCCAATGATCCATATATTTTAATTAATTAGAGAGTAGCTACAACATCTTTAATTAGTTAAATTATATATTAAGAGCCTCCGGATCACATTTAGAAATGGACATTAATTGTAATTTTATCCTGCATGAATTTTCATTACATTAATATGATTAATTAGGATGAAATATTATATTATTTTTATTAATTTACCCACAGGGATTAAGGAAAATGACCACAATATGGTAGTTTCTTCATAATGTAATTATGAATCTACTTAAATTAAAAACTTAGCCCACAAGCAAATTTTATATTATGTGATTAATATTTGTGACATGTTTACATTGGTAAAACATGATTTTATGTATATTTTGCCTCAATTTTTGTGACATAAGCATGATTGTTTGATGTGCAGTTCTGCGACCTATGAATTTCTCTGAATTTAAAAGCAATGTTCCCATATTGAATGGTGAAAACTATAAGCTTGGAAAGAGTTAGTTCTTTATCAGTTGGGGTACATGAACATTGACTATGCTATAAGGAAAGATGAGTCACCTGCTCTTACTGATTCAAGCACTGCAGCTGAGATAGCCCTTTATGACTAATGGAAACGGTCCAACCGCCTTAGTGCAATGTTCATAAGGACTAAAATATCATAGTATCTGTGGTTCAGTTGCTCAACATAACAATGCTAAGGCTTTATTGGAGGCCATTGACGCGTAGTTTGAAACTCCAGAAAAGGCACATGCCATGACCCTAATTATGAAATTTTCATTGATGAAACTCAATAGCGTTAGAGGTGTGCATGAATACATCGTAAAGATGAGGGACATTGCAGCCCAGCTTAAGAACTTTGAGATTAAAATATCCAAATCATTTCTTTTGTACTATATTATGAGCACTCTCCCACAACAATCTACACTTTTCAAGATCTCTTACAATACACATAAGAATAAATAATCAATTAATGAACTCATGACTGTTGGAGAAAACTTCTCTATTTGTTTTGAAGTTAACAAAACATTTCCATTAGTCTAGTCTGAAGACTTGTAGACTCTACCGTCAAAGTCTGAAGACCTCCAGACTCAAGATTTAAAGTCTGCCCTCATTGACATTTTCCAGACCGACGAAGAAAAGTATTATCCGTTGAAGAAGACTTATCCAGATGCGAGTATATCTTTAAGGATTTGATTCGTGCGGTTGAAGAAGATCTCACGGCTGGAGATGGCACCTCAAGATCTATTATTCGTATTGAAATTAATTCGAGTAATTTAGATCCGTTGATTGACGAAGTATACTTAGAAGGTTCTATTTATGGAAACCTAAATCCTGATTGTATGGGCGAGTAGGATTGGTGGGCTATCATCACATTCCTTAAATAACTCGAATTCTCCCTAATTGATTCTGTCCAACGGGTTGATTGGAAGAACTCCTTTGGAAAGTGCCAACGATTATGAAGGCATGGAGGAGTATATAAGGAAGACGCTCAAGTTATTCGAGTGTGGTGAAAGAAGAATTACAAAGTCTGAAGCTTCAAGTTATTTACTATTTCATTTGTTGAGCTAAAATTATACTCGAAAGAGAGTTTGAATACTTGTGAGACCTTGAGGAAGTATAGTAGAAGTTCTACACTGTGGAATCAAGGGCGTGAAGCTGTAATATCTCTTTTGATTCATAGTGAAATCCAGCCGGTGGGCTATCAGTACGGGAGAGTGGACGTAGGCTTGGTCTAAGCTGAACCACTATAAACCTTGTGTCTTGATTCTCTATCCCTAATTTTTTTACTTTAATTCGCAGCTCTATATAACTGTTTATAGTCTCTTACATCTCTAGTCTATCATTCTTAAAAGTTGAATTAATTTGTTAGGATTTGCAAAAACGTCTTTGATCACCTATTCACTCTCGTCTAGGTGCTCTTACTAGCCCTATCAATTGGTATCAAAGCTCGTGTGCTCGTTTTATTGAAGTGTTTTACTTCTGAGCTAATGATCTATGGCTAGTATTTTTGCTCCAGGTTTGGTTGAAGGTTATAGCAACACCAGGTCGCCTTACTTTGATGGAAAGGAATACAGCGTATGGAAAAACAAGATGAAGGCGTTCCTAAGATCGAAAGATCCTCTGGAATGTGACGTGGTAGAAAAAGGGATAATTCCTAAAGTTGCATCAGTTTCAGAAAGAGGAAAAGAAGTTGCAGACGTTAGCAAGATGTCACAAGAAGAAATAACCAAGAGACAAACTCTTGATGCTAAAGCAATCTACTCTTTATACTGTGCTTTATCACCGACTGAATATAACAGAATTTCATCTTGTGAAACAGCAAAAGAAGTCTGGGATAGGTTACACGTTACCTATGAAGGAACTGATCGAGTTAAAGAAACAAAGATAAATATTTTACTCGAACAGTATGAAGCCTTCAAAATGAAGCCAGGAGAATCCATTACTGACATGTTTAGTCATTTTATAGAAATTGTAAACGGTCTATCATATCGGGGATAGCCAATCTCTAGACCAATGAAGGTCAATAAACTATTGCATGGATTATCCAAAGATTGGAATCACGTGAAGACATCAATCAGGGAAACCCAAAGAATCATGCCACTTTCAGTAGATGAACTGGTCGGCACACTTCAGTCTTATGAAGTAGAGCAAATCAACGAGGAAGAAGATCCCAAAGGTAAGAAGTCAATTGCTTTAAAATCTAACGTTGATTCTGATGTTACAGAGTCTGAAGATGATATGTGCGGTTGCCGCAGCGTTGCCTAAACAACCCGAAGACCACAAGAAAGACTAACATTGAAGCAGTGATGGCCAGCAGTGCCTCAATTCCTAGCAGTCGGATCCCTGGACTTTCATCCGTGTTCGCCTGGTTGCTGGAATTCGGTTGCTCGGCCAGGGATCTGGAGTAATGGTAGGATATGGATTCGTCCATGATCATCAAACCTCTCTCAAGAGAGCCGAGAAAATGGTGCACCGACGCCAATGATGAAGAACGATCTTTTATACTTATTATAATGTGGCGCGGATGAATGTGCGGTGAAACGACAGAGGTGAAGCTCTAACGTCCCTTTTTACTAACGCTGCTTTGGCCGAGCGACGAGAGAATCAGGAACTCCTGCAGTAAATTACTTTAGCAAAGCAATCAGAATCATTACTTAAGTTTATAGTAGTTATACAATGCATTACCAATATAAATATTTTTTTTCTAAAATTAGTATTATTTATTCTTGATTTGATGATTAGTAAGAGAATGAGAAGTCAAAAGTCTCAAATCAACTTGTTTAAAGTTACCTTTACATTAGCGACATATCCTAACTTTTTCCTTAATTTTACAGCCCCTACACAACAATTGGGATCGATTGTTGTGATAATTCTTGAAATTCCAAAAAGAATGGGCCATATTTTCCTTATCCTCAAACCAAACATCTTATCGATAGGTTATATTAATATGAACATCACCTATATATAAATTTAAGTAAAACATAACATAAGAGATTTCCATATGTATGTCATCAACAAGAGTTTGGTGATGGAGGAAAACAAAATGATTTACTTTCTGAGTGAATGCCTTGAAAATTTTTGCGTTTATTAGATTGCACGGCTAACGGAGTTATCGAACTAAAAAATTAAAAAAAAATATATATGATGAAGGCACCAGTACTCCTCAAACTTTCGCAAAAGTAATCAACTTTTGGAATTTCTTCTTTTGTCCAATTGGATTCCTATACTATATACTCTTGCACCTGTACTCCTCAGACTCTGCGCCAATACTCCACAAACTTTTGCAAAAGTAATCCACTTTTGGAATTTCCTTTTTGTCCAATTGGATTTATGGACTATGTACCTTTTCGTTCAAATTGATACTGCAGTTAGAAAAATCAACGGAAACTCCGACGTCGCTATTAATTTGCTGTTAAATGCCGCCACGCCTCATCTACGTAACTTAACTAATCACTAGATCAGACGATCAAGGAGTTTGCAAACAGAAAGCTTCTAACCTCTAACACAACTTTTAAGCGAAAGGGAAAAAGTTTCTGATTAGAAATTTTCTATAATAGCATCTTCCCCTCATTGTCCAAAGCAAACCACGAGTGTCGAATCTACCTCTCTCATTTGCCTTGACTTTGGTCTTCATAGCACAATGGCTTTTGAGAAGGAAAAAGAAAATGCAAATAAACAAACTGCTTGAATTTGATTTAGGCACAAGTTTATGATTATCGTGATGTTCTAAGTGTTTGTGGAGCCTTGAAGATGGGGACGGACTATCGGAGAATGCAAGAAGATGGCTCGCCTAGCGTTTGGACAAACCAGGCAACTCATCTGGCACTCTTTAACACCCCATTTTGGTGTCCATTTTGTACATAACTTATCAAAACCCTAAGATAATTTTTCAGAGCCGTGTCAAAAGCATAAGAAGTGGGCCACAGAGAATAATATAAGCCTCGTTCGGTATTCCAAACTATGACTGGATTTTAATGGAAAGAGAATGCTAGATTTAATAAAACTATTTTTTAAAATTAATTTACTAAAGAACGTATAGGATTATAAGTGACCCTTTAAACAAGCGGGCCTCAAGCAACAAACAAATAGTGTGACATATTAGTTAGTAAATCAATTTTCAGCTATAGTAAATCTAGCATTTTCTAATGAGAATAAAGTCGATACTCCTTTAATTTATCTTGTTTGGTAGCATAGAATGAAGAGGAAGGATATCAAAGTTTGAAATGAAACTGTCATACTAGATTATTTTCTTGAGGGGTTAGGTGAAAATGAATGATGGTTAATGGAAATGATTGAGTTATACATTACACATGGTAACTTAATAAAACAAAACAAATAAAGATCATGGGATTTGTTGACGGAACCTCTCGTCTTGTCGAGTTTCTTCTACCATCTGGGTAGTTTTTTTCCTTCCTGTAAACCCTTTCTCTTTCAGTCTCGACACCTCTGTTTCAACCATGAACGCTTTCTCTCTTTCTCATCTTCTTCGTATCTGGAATTTACTGTTCATCTCAGAGTACCCTCATCCCGCCCCTTAACCCCATCTTCCCCTTCTTTTGCATGTCTTCTTTCCTCAGTTCTTCGTCTGTTCAATTCCTTTTCCTTCCGCCTTTTGGGGTCTTTAGTTTTCGATCTGCATGTCACCGTTTTCTTCCTCTCTGACCTTAGTTGTTTGACGCGACATCCTAACTTTGGTCATGTCTCGAGAAGGCGATCCTGATGCATCCCGAGTTGCTGCCCTCTGTCAACGATTGGGAAGATTATGTTCTGAACAACAAATTGAAGAATGGCATGTCGAACCCCCACCTGAAGCTGTCGAGGAGTGCAAGTTAACTTTAATTGGTAAAATCCCTTCCAATCCTTCTTTCAATATTCAAGCTTTTCAATCGGTCTTGAAGAGGGCTTGGAGGACGGAGCAAGTTGACATTCTGCAGAGGGAAGCGGGGACTTATTTAGCAAAATTCAGGTCTCAATCAGAAAAACAGAGAATTCTAGAAACCGGACCTTGGCAATTCTCCGGTCATCTCATTAATTTTAAACCTTGGATTGAAAACACCCCTTTGCATTGTTATGATTTCTCCACCTGTGCGTTCTGGGTCCAAGTGGTCGGTCTACCCTTGGAATGTTGTACTGATGATATGATTCGCAAGGCCGTTAGTACTGTCGGTAAAGTTCTGCAAGTGAAGTCTGATTTTATACCTGGTTCTACCTTGCGTGCCGGCCGAGCAAGAGTTGAATTGCCCTTATTAGAACCTTTGAAGGCAGGTAGATTAATCAAATTCAAAAACAGAACTCTTTGGCTGGATTTCAGGTATGAAAGGTTACCACATTACTGTTATTCGTGTGGTAAATTGGGACATTACACAGATTCTTGCCCGTCCGAACCTTTTACAGAGGATATGTTTTCTGACTCTGCAAAAACTCCTTATGGACCCTGGCTAAAAGCAGAAGTTCAGCAAAATAGTCCCTATTGGCAATTCTATTATGATCGTTCAGATGTGGATGAGGAATGGGAGGAAACCATACCTGAAACGCCTCCCACCAATGCTCAACCTCTCCCCCTTCTTATGCCACCACCTGCCCCCAAAGTAACTGTTCCTCTTCAGCAGACTATTTCTATTTTTCCGAAGGATTGCAATGCTATACCAGGCTCTGCTGCCTTGTCTCGCCATAATACGACTACTGCTCAAATCCCTGCTGAAGAGAAGCTGAAAGGAGTGCAAGTGCAATCCTTGGTTCCTCAGGCAAAGAAAGGAAGAGGCATTCGTCAGAGTATTAATATCGGTCCTGCTAAGAAACCACGACGCTTTACTCCGTATGACATACCTAGTGTTAATCCGGCAGATTATGATGATTCTCTATTGCTAGACACGCCAATCTTAGAGGCGGGTGAGGAAGGATCGTGGGCGTCGGTGGCTGGCCCTAAACAGCCACCTGTTCATAGATAAAACTCATCAGTTGGAACTATCAGGGTTTGGGCAATCCCCTGACAGTCCAAGCTTTAAAAGCCCTTGTGGCTCAGGAAAAGCTCGAAATGTTATTTTTGATGGAAACAAAGAATTGCGATGCCTTTTTGTTTCGCTTGAAACGTACCTTGCATTTTTTGCACCATCAGGTGTTCAGTCCTGTTGGTTTAGCTGGTGGTTTGGCTCTTTTTTGGAATGATGGCCTGCGGTTGACAGATGTCACCTCCACTCCTCATCTTTTCGATTTTATCTGTCATGTTATCTCGGAGGACAGAACCATGAGGATCACCTGCCTTCATGCCCCTGCTATTTTTCAAGAGCGTCAATATATTTGGCAGACTTTGTGGCAATTTAATAATCAGACTGTCTTACCTTGGGTATGCATAGGTGATTTTAACGACATTCTGAATAGTTGGGAGAAAATGGGATCCAAGCCTCCTAACTCTTATCGCATGTCTTCATTTCGAACTGTCCTCAATGATTGCTGCTTGTTGGATCTTCCCACTAATGGCTGTGCTTTCACCTGGACGAACAACCGAAACGGGGATGCTTTAGTGAAGGAGCGTCTTGACAGGGCATTATGCAATATTGACTAGCGTGTCACCTTCCCTAATGCACAAGTTTTTGCTCTTCCTGCTGTAGGTTCGGATCACAGTCCAATAGTGTTAGATCCTATAGCCTATGTGTTTCGAAGACAGAGGCGTTTTACCTTTGAAGCTTTCTGGAATCAGGATGTTGAGTGTAGATCAGTGATTGACAATTCCTGGCACTCTGTTTCGGTGCAGGACTCCACTCTCTCGGTTAAGCTTCAACTAGTTGCTGCTGCTTTGTCCCGTTGGAGTCGTAAGAAATTCTCGCACAACAGACAACAGGCGACAGAATTAGAGCATCAGTTGGTAATATTGACAAATCAGCACAATTCTTCCTTGGATCAAGCACGGGTCAGAAATTTAAAAGAGGAACTTCACAAAGTTTGGCAGAGGGAAGAACAATTTTGGGCGATGCGTTCTAGGATAAATTGGTTAAAATGGGGAGATCGTAATACTAGATTCTTTCATGCTACCACAATTCAACGACGACAACGAAACCGTATCAATTTATTGCGTGATGAAAGCCAGGTATGGGTTCGGGATCCTGACAAGCTAAAGGAGATGACTACCACTTATTTTTCTAAGCTCTACACTACTTCAGGCCCTTGATGTTATGAACAGATTTTAGAGCAATGTCCGCAGGTGGTCACTTCAGACATGAACGAAGCTCTTATAGCACAGGTAACTCTTGAAGAAGTTAAAGAAGCCACTTTTCAATTAGGTGTCTCAAAAGCCCCAGGCCCCGATGGTTTGAACGGATTATTTTATCACTCTCATTGGGATGTTATTAAAGTGGATCTATTTCACGCAGTCCAGCAGTTTTTTCATTCTGGCTTATTTCCTTCTGAGATAAATCGAACTGCTATTACTTTGATTCCCAAAATCCCAAACCCAGAAAACTTAGATCACTATCGCCCTATTAGCTTGTGCAACTATGCTTACAAGATTATATCTAAAGTGCTTGCTAACAGGTTAAAACCTATGCTGCCAAACTTAATTTCTGAGGAACAATGTGCATTTGTGAGCGGCAGGCAGATTCAAGACAATGTTTTATTAGTCCAAGAAGTGATTCATCAGCTTAAGACAAGAAGAAGGAAGCGGCACTTTCAAGCTGTTCTTAAATTGGATATGCAGAAAGCGTATGACCGTGTCGAATGGGATTTTCTCAAGGATTATTTGCTAAGATTAGGATTCCATTCTCACTGGGTTAGATTAGTTATGCAGTGCATCTCCACAACAACATTATGCGTTAAAATGAATGGTGAGTATTTGCCAAATTTTCATCCCACTAGAGGGCTTCGACAGGGAGATCCTTTATTCCCTTATTTGTTTATTCTCATGGCCAATCTATTATCCTCTCTAATTCAGAATGCTATGGACATGGGTTTCCTCCAAGGAATTAAGCTAAATCAATGGTGTCCTACTCTTTCTCATCTATTTTTTGCCGACGATGCTGTGTTTTTCCTTGATGGTACATTGATGGAATGTCAGAATCTTTCTAATCTGCTAAACCAGTATTGTCTGGCCACTGGACAAACTATTAACCGCAACAAATCTGGTGTTTTTTTCAGCCCATCTTGTCCTATCTCTCTACAGGAAAACTTGGCTCATGAATTAAGGGTACCTGTTTTACAAAGATGTGGTAAGTATTTAGGCATTCCTAGGGATTGGGGACACTCTAAAAAGGATATGTTTTCTTGGCTTATGAGTAGAATTCAGTCAAAATTGGAGGGATGGAAGGAGAAACTGATATCTAAGGGAGGGAAGGAAATTTTACTGAAGACTGTGATCCAAGCTATTCCCCAATATGCCATGTCTGTTTTCAAAATTCCTATTTCATTATGCCAAGCTATAGAACAGCGTATGGCTAAATTCTGGTGGAACAATGATACAAGCAAGTCTAGGATTCATTGGCTAAGTTGGAAAGTGCTACAAAACAGAAAGGAAGTTGGAGGTTTAGGATTCAGAGATTTGATCAGCTTTAACAAAGCCATGCTTGGTAAGCAAGCATGGCGCCTCTTTCAGCAGCCTTTATCTTTATGGGGGAAGTTTTTTAAGGGTTTATATTTCCATTCCTCATCTTTTTTTAAAGCTCACAAAGGCTCTCGCCCATCTTGGGGCTGGTAGAGTATATTGACCGGGAGGGAAGCCATTATAGCCAACGTATGTTGGTCAGTTGGGGATGGAAAATCAATCAATGTTCGAGAAGACAGATGGCTTCCCATGGGCATTCTAGGTGGACCAAAGGTCCAAGAAGAACCCATACTAGTAGATGATCTTATTGATCAGTCTACCAGCACCTAGAAGACAGACTTATTGAACAAATATTTCGACTTGCAGATCATACAACAAATCACAGACATTCAGATTAGACCTACCTTCACCAAAGATGAGCTCATATGGACAGCCACTAATCAAGGTGATTACTCAGTTAAATCAGCATATCATTTAATCAAACAGACAGCAGCAGATAGTTCAACTATAGGTGCTTCTACATCATATCAAACTCCTACCTGGTTGTGGCGCCAAATGTGGAAGATGCCCGCTGCTCCAAAGATCCGTTCCTTCCTCTGGTCCATCTGCAGCAACTCCTTAGCTACCAGAGACAACCTGCATCGTCGACACATCATTGAAAATCCTTGTTGCTCACTGTGTAAACGAAAAATTCCAGAAACTTTAGAACATCTATTCCTACTCTGTTCTTGGACTCACGGAGTGTGGTCTCACCCCCAGATTGGAGTCCTCATCATACCCAACAACATCCAGCGTATGGACTCATGGATCTTGTCCACCATTGGAAATCACAATCGATTACCTCGACTAGCGTTGATCTCTAATGTGCTGTGGCAGATCTGGAAAGCTCGAAATGGCTTCCTCTTCAGAGGGTCTTCTTTTGATCCGATCCATGTGGCGGAGGCTGCACTGGCTCATACACAGGTGGATCAGTTGTCTTCTTCTTCCAGCACAAACAAGAATAACTTGATTAAAAACAGAGGACATCTCTGGCGTCCCCCAGACCTAGGGATTCTGAAGGTCAACATTGATGGCTCTTATCAACCAAGCAGTAATGAAGGAAGAATCGCTTGCATTTGTAGGGATCATCAAGGAAAACTTACTGATGGTTTCTCCAAAAGCGTGGCTGCATCCTCGGCTCTGCAGGTTGAGATCCAAGCTTTCTCCTTGGCTCTCCGGCATCTTCTTGATCAAGGCCTCCAGCACGCGAAGCTCATGGTGGAATCAGACAACCTCATCCTCGTTCAGACGCTGAACCGTCAGACGCCGTCGCCATGGACGGATCAAGCTCTCTTCTCTAAAGCGGCTTTCTTGTTTACCCTATTTTCTCATATCTCTCTAGGGTTCTGTCGTCGGGAGGCTAATGCGGTCGCTGACTGGGCTTGTAAGGCCCATCATAGGACTTCCTTGATCCGTAGTTGGGCCATCTTTCCTCCTTTACATCTTATGGATCTGGTTTGTGCGGATGCAATTGCCGCGGGTTGTACGGGTTTCTCCTATTAATATATTATCGCCTTTCAGACCAAAAAAAAAAACTTAATAAAACAAATAAACGATTGAGATTTTTATTCAGAAAAGAAATTTTGATATGATGATGTATGTATTTCTTATGTGTGTGTAATTTGGCTAATCTTATAATAATTTACACATTTAAAACCATAAATTACATTTTCAGCCTCAAAGTGGTACTAAATGCTAGAATTAAAGATTCATTACTATTTCTTTTCCTTACTTTTTCAGATTTCTTTTATTATTCTTATTGTGTCATTCCTATGATCAAATAGTTTCAATTTGTTCATATTCGGTATTTTAGGATAGTAAGAACTAGTATACTACGCTCATAGTTCAGACATACAATAACTAAATTGCGTCAATAATAAATTATATTTTATATTAAATTATATTTCAAATTTGAACCGTCTATGAAACTCGACTCGGTTGGATAAATGTTAAGTTTGACAGCACAATAAAATTCAGGAGTTGTACTCACCTTTCACACAAAGGTGAAATGGCCGCACGGAGAGGGCACCCATGTGGCCGGGGACAGAGCTTGGAACATACGATGGAATTGTGCCTCTGAGTATCATCTCAATTCGAATTGTTTACTTACGAACAATTTGAACACGTGAAAATCACTTAAGCATGTGAATAATTATAACTTTAATTCTTCGATTATTAATAAATTATTAATAATTATAACTTTAATTTCCTATTAAAAAAGAACTCAAACCCTTTGCTGAAGCGAGCAAAGGGCTACGACCACCAGAAAGACACATCTAATTCGATAGTCATTGATTAAGGCGACCCTTGCCGGCCCCTCGCCAACCAAATTTGGCCTTGCCAACTACCCCCACGCGAAGAAGATGAACAGTTACAAGAATGGGCAAAGGTTCATTAAAAAGTTCACCTGGCGTAGCACAAAACAACACCATGTGCTGAAAAAAGGTATGCTTTCATATGGTAGATGGAGACAAAAAGGGGAACCCACCATAAAAAGGAACTCAATTGAGAAAACTAACCAATCCAATTCGTTTTAGGATAGGTGTAGTTCAACTTTAGGTTGTAATGCGAATATGAAAATCAAAACTCTTTGGAAAAATGCAAATTATGTTTGATGAAAACTCTTTGCAAAAGAACTTTAGGTTAAAGTAATGTTTCGCAAAAAACACTTTGGCTATGGGCTTTAGATGTATTTTATATAATTTCCTATTAAAAAAGAACTCAAACCCTTTGCTGAAGCGAGCAAAGGGCTACGACTGCCGGAAAGACACATCTAATTCGATAGTCATTGATTAAGGCGACCCTTGCCGGCCCATCGCCAACCAAATTTGGCCTTGCCAACTATCCCCACGCGAAGAAGATGAACAGTTACAAGAATGGGCGAAGGTTCATTAAAAAGTTCGCCTAGCGTAGCCCAAAACAACACCATGTGCTGAAAAAAGGTATGCTTTCACGTGGTAGATGGAGACAAAAAGGGGAAGCCACTGTAAAAAGGAACTCGATTAAGAAAGCTAACCAATCCAATTCGTTTTAGGATAGGTGTAGTTCAACTTTAGGTTGTAATGCGAATATGAAAATCAAAACTCTTTGGAAAAATGCAAATTATGTTTGATGAAAACTCTTTGCAAAAAAATTTTAGGTTAAAGTAATGTTTTGCAAAAAACACTTTGGCTATGGGCTTTAGATGTATTTTATATAATTTCATATTAAAAAATAACTCAAACCCTTTGCTGAAGCGAGCAATTGGCTACGACCGCCGGAAAGACACATCTAATTCGATAGTATTGATTAAGGCGACCCTTGCCGGCCCCTCGCCAACCAAATTTGGCCTTGCCAACTACCCCCATGCGAAGAGGATGAACAGTTACAAGAATGGGCAAAATCGAAAAACTAAAGAATTTGTGAGAATAGTTTTGAAAAGAAAAAATATTTTAATTCTAATTTCTAATTTCAACATTCCGCAAATGCTATTTCAAAAAGTTGAGTGGGAGTAACATTGGGCGTTCAACATTCCCAATGTTGATATTTGGCCGAAAGTTATTTCAAAATGCTTGTTGAACGTTCTAACATTTTCCAAAGAGGCCTTAGAAGTTGAAAGCCCCTTAAAAAAGTCGAACCAAATACACCTTTATTTACAACCACATAAATCTGTTCTATGCATAAAAAATCATCATCTCTAATGAAGTTGACCTGACAAAGAAAAGGCAAGACCAAATTAAAAAAAAAAAGGTCAGCTAACATGTTTCACATGTGGAACTAATGCTATCATGTATGCCTCAGTCCGCCATTTCCCAATCTTACAAAGGTACAGAACATAACTCAATCAAATCGGGAGAAGCAACTAAATTGTTAGAGTGGTGGAATAGAATTTATGTTAGGAATCTATTTATAAAAGGAATATTATTTGGGTGAGCATTGGCCATTCATCTAGGACCTAGGGAGAGGCAGTGACAATTAGGGAATGCAAAGAAGCAACAGAATAGCCCGCAGCGCTATCAAGTGGGGAAGAATGTCACAAACTGACATTTCCTATTTCTATGAATGCATGGAGGTGAACTTCATAATACTTGGAGAAGCATAAGAGTTGCAATATGAATGATTTAATTGGATAGTGGGAGTGATGTCAGAGTGTGTTAAAAATCTACTGATGAAAGGCATAAAATGTGAAAGATATCCAAAGATAAGGTTGGCCACTTGTGCACAAACAAATCAGGAGCTAATATCACTCTCTAGATGATAGCCATGACGAGGAAAAATCAATTGTTATGTTGAATTGAGACGCATGCTTTGCTTGGGATGGTAATCATTCTAACATAATCCATAAATTAGTGGCATGTCTAGAATCATGTTATTTGAGCAGGCTTATTAGAGAACTTTCATCTGAATTTATTATACAGAAAATACATGTTGCCCGTCAGGTCCGCTTGTGGTTGGACTAGCTACACTCTCTTCAATGTGAGATAATTCATGTTTGCTCTTTCGCCATCTTAAAAATTCTTGTAACAGTCGCATCTTGTTCAAGTCTCTGCCCTTGACCATCAATCCTCCACTACATAAAATTATTCCTTGAATGAGCTCAAGAGACTAAGGGCATCAAAAACCATTGATTTTCCGATTGATAAGGTCAAATTCCAGTTACACGAAAAGGTTTGAAATTGCAGACCCGCCAAAAGACAATGATGTCCATATAAATAATAAACCTACGAGGCGACATTAGGAGATTCCTTCGTTCACTTTAGAAAGGGTGTTGACACCTATTTTTAAACAAAAACAAAAAAAAAAAAAGAAGGAAAAACAACAAAAAAAAGGGACACGAGAGGGGGCGGGTTGGGCCGAATCTGGCCTTGGCCCAACCCAGCCCTCCTCTTTTCCCCTCTCTCTCTCTCTCTCTCTCTCTCTCTTTCTCTCTCTCTCTCTCTCTCTCTCTCTCTCTCTCTCTCTCTCTCTCTCTCTCTCTCTCTCTCTCTCTCTCACGCGTTGTAGCCCAGCCCAGCCTCACTCTCCCCTCAGCTCAGCCCGAGCCCTAGCTCTTCCTCCTCCAGCTACCTTCGCGTGTAGACATGCAGAAAGCAAAAGCAGCAATAGTAGGGGACATCAGGCAGAGCGGAGAAGATAAGGGAAAGACAGCAACAGGATAGAAAAAAAAAAGGCAGAAAAAGGAAAAAGAGAGGGAAAGCAAAAAAGGAAGAAAAGCAATGGAGCAGAGGAGAAAGGGGAGGGGCACCGCAGGAGAGGAAGGGGAACCAAGAGCAACAGCAGAGGAGCAGAGCAGAGCAGAGAGAATAGAGGGGGGAAAGCAAACCGAGAAAGGGAAAATCTGAGGAGGAATGAGGCGTCGTCGAAACTGCCTGACACCATCGCTGCATCGGATCTCCACCGCGTCGCTGTTGCCCGCCACCATCTGCTTTAGCATAGTCCCGATGTCAAGCCAACCGACTAGAGGAGAAGTTGAGAGCTGAGGGCAGATCTGGAGATCCGTGGGAGTTATTAGCCGCCTCGAGCTGTGCAACCGCGCAGAACCGCTGCTGCTCACCGAGCCACCGCTGTCTGACCCCGACTGTAGCAATGCCTAGGCCCAACGCTGTCACTACCCATCCTCTCGACGCTGTACCGAGTTATTTGACGCCGCGTCTGCCAGCCTTCAACACGAGCCTCGCCATGCTGCTCGCTGGCCCGTCGGTGTCGCCTCCGTCTCGACTCCATCCCTGACGCAGCCGTCCATGTTGCTGCTTGACTCCGTCGATGTTGCCACCAACTCAGCCGCCACCCGTCCTCGCAGACCCTGACGACGTCGTCACCCTTCACTGCTCGCGGCCGCCACCCGTCGCCGCCGTCAACACAAAGCCATCGCCCGACGGCGTCCCAACCATCCTCCTTCGGTGCCACAAAAGAGCAGGAGAGAGATGAGGCACGAACCGAGTCAAAAGAGCCGGGCCAGGTGTAGTCAACCGGGTAGGGATTTGGGCGAATCGAGCCGGGTATACCTGAGTCGGGTCTGGGCTGAATTTGGGTTTGGGCTTTAGGATTAATTGAGGTTTCTTCCATGGGCCCTATTTAGTTTTAGAAAGCTTAGGCTAGTCGATTGGGCATGCGAGCACTTTTTAGGGGGGTTGGGCCCATCGGTCGGGCCCAACCTTGAACTAGGTAAAGGCTCGACCATCTCTAGTCGGGCCTGGCCCTTACAAGCGGGCAGACCGGTCTGCCCCCAAACGAGTCGGACCTAGGCGGGTTTGACCTAAACCAGGCTCGACCCACCCGACCAGGTCAAATCAGACCTGACCCAATTCACCCAAAAAAAATATTTTTTTCGAAAAAATTATAAATTATAAATTTCGAAAATTTAAAAATGTAGGGTTTGATTAGGAATTGCCATATCTTGTCTTCTTAGTGTAATTGGGCCTTTATTTTCTCGTATTTTGATTATATCGCATGTTAGTTTGCATATTTTATTATGTTTAATTGCACGTGCTTAATTTGATTGCAATTAGGATCTCAATAGCTATAATTATTATTTTAATGATTGGCGCACCTGCATGATCACCTCACATGTTAGTGGATAAGTATAAAATCAATCCAAACTACTTGACAAAAATCTTTTCTTTTAAAATGAACAAGATTAGGTACCGAATGGGCACTAATTGGTCAATTAGTGTAATCAAGTCCCCAACCCTAGATTCTCTGATTGTGTAGGAAGCGAGGCATACTCCCATGCCCCGCTTGGTTTCTAGCCGACCCCAATAGGATAGTGGCGACTCCTTATTGCAAAATTCTTAAAAATACCCTAATGTCACGTGAGGTATAAGCTTGGGAGAGCCCGCGCCTAATCATGGGCCTTAGGTCCGTTCTTTAGACAATACCCCTAAACCTACTCCCTCCCCCCGAGGGGTAGGTCGCGACAACTTGGCGACTCTGCTAGGGACTAGTTTTAGACCTTAGAGGACTTAGGCCGAAATTGATCTTATTCAAAAAATATTTTTGTTTGGCAGTGAGGATATCATGTGTGTCCCTAATGTGAGTGTTAAATGTTTTTGTAGGTGGGAGTTATAAGGGGAGGAATGATTGTTAGCCCCTTGTCTTGCAAGTGTGGAGTTGGAAATAAATATTTATGTTTTAAACTTTTCAAATGGTGTTTACTTATAGACTGTCGTGCATGTATTCCCTGCATTGCACTACACCATGACACACTATCTGCCGTCGGACCTGAGCCACATAGGATCACTTAGGATGGTGTTGAGGTGATACCACTCCGACTACAACCATGTAGTACGAGTTGTCCATCTCAATCTCAAAAATTCTTTCTTGATGTCAAAGGTCCCTACCTTGGTCTACGACCACGAGACACGGGTCGGCCTTTTGACAAAGCCGGAGTCATGGGTAACACGATCTAGCTGCAATCTTGTTGGTTTGGTCCAGTGATCCTATGATTCCATTTTGGGTCGTTTAGAGTAGAAATCGAATCGCATCCCATATGTATGTCTATGTAATTAAAAAAAAAAAAAAAAGGAGAGAAAAGTTGCCTCCATTGTAAGTATCACTTTCCTTTTTATTTGCTCATTTTGTATTGAACTTCCATTTTGAAACTCGTGGAAATCAATCGAATGTCCTCGATGATGTAAAGTTATAATCAAAAAATTGGTAATCACTCTTGATAATGAACCTTGAATATAAATTTCAAGCCTATCTGATCTAGCCCCATTGAACATATGACTTTGTCTAAATTTTCAATTATGGGCTCAAAACCACTTTTTGTTTAGAAATTCTTTCACATCAAGATTATATTTTGGGGCACAAAAAAATTGAGGTCATATTTTCGATCAAATTCTTTCTTTCTCACATTCTGAGATTGAAATTCATATAGTATTTTGTGTATAGATTTCTTAAAATAAAAGTCACCTCATTTTTCCATGAGTAAAATCACAAATCAATTTTTCAAAAATCAATGCCACTTTTGCATATGAAACTTTTAGAATAAGAATGCATGTTCGATTGATGGCCGCGGATCGATTTTTTCAATGATGTCTTCTCTTATGATAAAATTTTGACGAGATACTAAAACCCCATAATGAGGACTATGGGGCATGTATTGTCGCCTCAGTTTTGTTGTAAGAAGCAACCTCATTGAGAGATCATTTTCTCTTAATCACGTACTGACATTGTCATCTTTTTGCAGGTCATTCTCAATGCTCCCTGACATTCTCGTGTTTGACCACATAGAGAAGTGAATTCTAGAGGCAGAACAAAGTTGAATTCCATTCTAGGAAATTTCTTTGTTTGGAGGAAATGACACAAATGCCTTAGGTGCCAAAATAGCCCATTGATCTCGTTCACTTTGCATGATGAGACAAATGAAGGGAGTTGCCAAGCATCCAAAAAGGCAAATTTGAATGAAGAGGAAATTGTATCGATTCCAATTATCCATTTCTGATACCATTTCTGACGTGACTTTCTTTTCATTGTCAATGAGACATCAAGAGCACCAAGTTTTGTAATGTTCCAACAAACGCGATGGAGCATTATTAAGTCCTGTTCATCTTAAACAAAGAAAGATTCAAATGAAACAAAGGGGCACCATTATCTCTTCCTTCATAAGAGATACCTTGGGATGTTGATCATCCGACTTTGGAAAATGATGTATTTCGTTCCTAAACTTGATTCTCTTTAGCATAAAAAAATGACCCATCCTTTTCTTTGGTACAGGACAGATTCGAACAGAACAAAGGTTTGTCAAATAAAGAGTGGGAGAGCAACGTTTGATTTAGAAAAAAAAATCTCTCATTTCCCCACCAATGAAGTGTGCTGGAACAACATTGTCAAATTCATCAAGAAATGATGTATCGTTCCTCAATTGAACCTAATTAAGTATAGAGATAACACGTTTCATCTTCTCTTCTTATAGGGTGATAAATGGGAAAAAGTTGCACCTTGACTGTAGAAGCAGCGCCTTCCATCAAGGAATCATGCTAAGACCTAACTATCCATTTTGGCGTAAAGGGATGTGTATAGTTCCTAAATGATTCACAGTCAAGTGAGGAAATAATATGTCTAATCTTTTCTTTGCAGGCAATAAATGGGCAAAGCATCTAAAGAACAATATCCTCAAATGTGAAAACAATGAGCAATCCCTCTCCTTTCAAAGCAAGATCTTGAAAAGCACATCTAATGATCCTTATTTAATTTTTTTCAAGATCTTTGTCAATTAAACGTCTCTTCGAAAGGAGCATTTGAAAAAATAGGAATTGAACTTTGTAAATTGTTGTATACAATAAAAAGAAATGCTTTTCATGGATAAAATCAGGGCCACATAGCCATTTTTCAATCAACCCTAGCCACTTCGGGCAAAGTTCATACTTGAAGAACAAAAACACATGAAGGATAAATTGTGTCAATTCCAATTGCTCATTTTGATAGAGTCTCTGACATGAATCCTTTTTTTTTTCCTTTGATAGGAAAACATCAAACAATTAAAGGTAAATGCAAGTGAAAGGTAATGTCAAGTTAGCAAATATCCACGAGGGTGAATCCAAGAAATGTTAGGACCCAGAGGATAAAAGCGAGTGAATGGTAATAATGTATCATTTTCAACATTTCAATCTCTAAAGATTTTTGCACTAACATATTCTTTCACATTTACAGGGTTACCGAGTCACCATGCCACAAGTAAGTACCATTCTTCTCAAAATTAACTCAAAAAAAAAACAAAACGGAGAATTTCCATTACAAAAAAATACCTTTGGCGCTTTCTTAGAGACAAGCACAAAAAAATGAATAATTGAGAAAAAAAAAAACTTTCTACAAACTTTTTGAACATCCTTTTTATCTCAAAATTGTTTTCCCTGTGGGTTATTCTTTTTTAATCAAATTTCCCGATGAAGATTGATCTACTCAGATGATCTCAGCAAAGTAAAATGTGAAATGTTAACCATACCAAACAAGAAGGGCTTAGGATGAAAAAAACAAAACAGAGAATTTCCATTACAAAAAGGAACATTTGGCGCTTTCCTAGAGACAAACACAAAAAAATGAATAATTGAGGAAAAAAAACTTTCTACAAACTTTTTGAACATCCTTTTTATCTCAAAATTGTTTTCTCGTTTTGTGGGTTATTCATTTTGAATCAAATTTTGCAATGAAGATTGATCTATTCAGATGATCTGAACAGAGTAAAAGGTGAAATGTTAACCACGCCAAACAAGAAGTGCTTAGGATGAAGAAAGGTAAGCCACTTCCAAACACGTCCTTCAAACACTCTTGAGAGTTGAGTAAAAAGCGACATTCTCTTAGGACAAATGATTCATTCGCATTGAGCATAAAGATCAAAATGATAAAGGCGTTTCCTTCATTAATCCCAAGCATTGCACTAATCTCTTGCTACCCCTTTGCGCCAAATAAAGATGATCCTTCAAAGTACACTTGTCAAGATCGACCCTACATTGGGGCAACATCAGAGGTTACGATCGTATTGTAGAGCAAAGGATTGAAAAAGATTCTATTACTTTCACTTGCATCAATCTTTTGGTGATAACTTCAGAGGAATTCTCATCAAAGCTTAACTCATCCCAAGGTGAAGAAGAGCATTTCTTTCTCTACCCAAACACTATACCCGTTGCTTAAACCAATTTGGGCCTAATTGTTCATTTATAAATCCCAAGCGGTGATCATCTCCCTTCACTGGGGCAAGGCATAAGGATTGACCACATACAATCGACATTTACGAGAAAACGTGAAAAAACATCTCGAAAGTCATAAGAGCTCCAAAAGTTCAAAGAGCAAAAAGTTCAACAAAATTAAGGGGCGTGAAAAAGCAATGTGCCTGATAAAAGCAAGGCCAATGCCCATCAAGAAAAAGAGCCAAAAGGCTGCATCTTATGTGAAAAAAAAATTACCAAAGTCCAAGTGCCTGAAAATCATTGTAAGAGCAAAACAAATTAGAGAAAGGAGCAAAGCTCCCATGCAGAAATGATTAGTCAAGGGACTTTCGAGATGTACTGTGTTTCAAAAGCTAAATGATTTCGAAAGATCGAGTGACCTAGTCACGATGCCATGATGATCACCAACTCTTAAAAACCCTCTTGAAAATTTTAAGCCTTTCGAGCCTCTCCGGAGCCAACATTACAACCCTCTTCTAAAGTCTCTTCTAATTGAGATGGTTCAAGTGAAAATGAGAATGCCACAAAGAAGCTACCGCTTGAAGGAGTGGAAGCAATTATATCTTGTCTTATCTTCCAAGTTCTTGATTTGTAAACCCGACGAAGATAGCGACAAATGTTCATGTATTGGCCTCAAAGCAATAATCCCTTTGTGTAAGCCCATGACCAAACCTATATTGCAGTCCTTTCGAAAGATCTTCTTGATCAATCAAATTGGACTCATTGCGGATGTTTATGAAAGCCTTTGATATAGGTTATGTGAAATACCCTCAGCAATCAGTTACTTCTCACGTGAATTGATAGGATAAAGTAGCCATTTTATTGTGAGTGTGAGAAACCATTTCTAACTAAGAAGCTATAGTTTGGCATGCTTAATGAGCCTCTTTCACGAGTCGTAACCATTCTGATAAGAACTTAACTCCTAGAGAATTTGATGATTAATGATACATCCCCAAGCAAGATAACAGTTTTGCGCCACATGATGGTGATTAACATCGAATGTTTTTTAAAGCAGTCGGACTTAGCTTGATTAACTTATTTAATTAATACACATCTCTTGATGCCGTCCCTAATTACATTTGATCAAGTTGAGTTTGACAAGATTCCCCAATGAAGCCATGCAGTTTTCAGGGGATTAGCGGATGTTTCCCAAAAAACTACAAGATTCATGGTCAACCTTAAATCATGTCATCTCCAAAGGCTCATGATCAACCTTAAACCATGCCGTCTCCAAAGGTTCATGGGTCATCCTTAAAGCACACGGTTATGGGGTCTATTCTTAAACCACACGGTTCGTGGGTCATCCTTAAACCACAAGGTTGGTGGATTTATCCTTAAACCACGGGCTTCGTGGGTCTATCCTTAAACCACACCATTCGTGGGTCTATCCTTAACCACACTATTTGTGAGTTATTCTTAAACGCCAAGGTTTGTGGGTTTATCCTTAAACCACGGGGTTCATGAGTCTATCATTAAACCACACTTTTAAAATGTTCATGAGTCTATCTTCGAACTGCGATTTTCAAAAGGTTCATGGTCAACCTTAAACCATATCATCTACAAAGGTTCATGAGTTTTCCTCAAACCATGTATTTTCAACCTAGTTGAAACCCATTGTTGCACAGTGAGACTTCATCTATTTCTTCTTATGACATGGTGTGCTTCTGTAACCCGGGATCTTTCCTTTTTCTTATGACATGACGTGATTCTGTAACCTGGAGTCTCTCTTTCTTCTTATGACACGGTGTGCTTCTATAGCCCCTTCTTATGACACGACATGCTTTTATAGTCTGGAGTCTCTCTTTCTTCTTATGACACGGCGTGCTCTTGTAGCCCAGAGTCTCTTTCTTTTTATGATACAGCGTGCTTCTGTAGTCCAGAGTCATCCTTCTTCTTATGACATGGCGTGCTTTTGTGACCTGGAGTCTCTCTTTCTTCTTATGACACAGCGTGCTTCTGTAGCCTGGGGTCTTTCCTTCTTCTTATGACACGGCGTGCTTCTATAGCCCGGAGTCTCTCTTTCTTCTTATGACATGGTGTGCTTCTGTAACCCGAGGTCTTCCTTCTTCTTATGACACGGCATGCTTCTGTAGCCTGGGGTCTTCTCTCTTCTTATGACACGGCGTGCTTTTGTAGCCCGAAGTCTCTCTTTCTTCTTATGACACGGCGTGCTTTTGTAACCCGAAGTCTCTCTTTCTTCTTATGACATGGCATGCTTCTGTAGCCCAAGGTCTTTCTTCCTCTTATTGACACGACACACTTCTTTAACTCGACCTAGTGCGAGCCTATCAATTAGGGTCTCTCTACCGCAAAAATAATTTAGGTGTCTTCTGTCTTTGAATGCAACCTCTTCGAGGCTACATTCAAAGAGGGGCAGCTGTTGACACCTATTTTTAAACAAAAGAAAAAAGAAAAAAAAAACAAACAAACAAACATAAAAGGGACGCAAGAGGGGGCAGGTCGGGCCAAATCTGGCCTTGGCCCAACTCGGCCCTCCTCTTTTCCTCTCTCTCTCTCTCGCTACAGCCCGGCCCAGCCTCACTCTCCCCTCGGCTCGGCCCATGCCCTAGTTCTTCCTCCTCCAGCAACCTTTGTGCGTAGACCTGCAAAAAGAAAAAGTAGCAACGGTAGGGGACATCGAGCAGAGCGGAGAAGATAAGGGAAAGACAGCAGCAAGACAAAAAAAAAAAGGGAAAGCAAAAAAGGAAGAAAAGCAGCGGAGCGAAGGAGAAAGGAGAGGGGCACCGCAGGAGAGGAAGGGGGAACCAATGAGCAACAGCAGAGGAGCAGAGTAGAGCAAAAAGAATGGAGGGGGGAAGCAAATCGAGAAAGGGAAAATCTGAGGAGGAAGGAGGCATCGTTGATGCTGCCCCGACGCCGAGCCAGCCAACTAAAGGAGAAGTCGAGAGCTAAGGGCAGATCTGGAGATTCGCGGGAGTTACTAGTCGCCCCGAGTTGTGCAACCGCGCAGAACCGCCACTGCTCACCAAGCCGCCTCCATTTGATCCCGACTGTGGCAACGCCTGAGCCCGACGCCATCTCTACCCATCCTCTCGACACCGTGCCGAGTTACTCGTTGCTGCGTCTGTTAGCCTTTGACATGAGCCTCGCCGTGCTGCTCGCTGGCCTGTCAATGTCGCCTCCGTCTCGACTCCATCCCCTACGCAACTGTCCCTATTGCTGCCTAACTCCATTAGTGTCGCCTCTGACGCAACCGCCGCCCGTCTTCGCAGACCCCGACAACATCATCGCCCCTCGCTGCCCGCTACCGCGTCGCCTTCGCCGTCAACACAGAGCCACCACTCGACGGCGTCCCAACCATCCTCCTTTGGCGTCGCGAATGAGCAGGATAGAGAGGAGGCACGAACCAAATCAAAAGAGCCGGGCTAGGTGCTATCAACCGAGTAGGGTTTTGGGTGAATCGGGCCGGGCATACCTGAGTCAGGTCTAGGCTGAATTTGGGTTTCAGCTTTAGGATTAATTTAGGTTTCTTCCATGGGCCCTATTTAGTTTTAGAAAGCTTGGGCTAGTCGACTAGGCCTGCGGGCACTTTTTAAGGGGGTTGGGCCCGTCGGTCGGGCCTAACCTTGAACCAAGTAAAGGCCCAACCATCTCTGGTCGAGCTTGGCCCTTACAAGCGGGCGGATCGATCAGCCCCCAAGCGAGTTGAACTCGGGCAAGTTTGACCCGAACTGGGCCCGACTCAGTTTGCCAAAAAAAAAAATTAAAATTTCGAAAATTAAAAAATGTAGGGTTTTGTTAGGAATTGTCATATCTTGCCTTCTTAATGTAATTAGGCATTTATTTGCTCGTATTTTGATTATATCACATGTTTAGTTTGCATATTTTATTATGTTTAATTGCGCGTGCTTAATTTTATTGCAATTAGGGTCTCGGTAGCTATAATTATTATTTTAATGATTACGCACCCGTATGATCACCTCACATGTTAGTGGATAAATATAAAATCAATCTAAACTGCTTGACAAAAATCTTTTCTTTTAAAATAAACAAGATTAGGTATTGAAATGGCACTAATTGGTCAATTAGTGTAATCATGTCCCCGATTCTAGATTCTCTGGTTGCATAGAAAGTAAGGCATACTCTCATGCCCCACTTGGTTTTTAGCCGACCCCAATAGGCTAGTGGCGACTCCTTATTGCAAAATTCTTAAAAATATACCAATGTCACGCTAGATATGGACTTGGGAGAGCCCGCGCCTAATCATGGGCTTTTGGTCCGTCCTTTAGGCAATACCCCTAAACCTACTCCCCCCCCCCCCCCTAGGGGTAGGTCGCGACAAAGGGGATATATACTCCCTAGTTAGCCAATCTCATTCATAACCATTAATCACCTTGGATAGAGCAGGATCAAGTACATGATCTTTTCAAGCATTCATTTCATGGAGAATGTTGCGTTTCTTGAAAATATTTTTCAAGAATCCATTTTCCATAATAATGATAACATTTATCGTTGTTCACCTAAACTTGAAAATGAGTTTGAAAATATTTTTCAAAGAAAAAATAAAAAAGATAAAAGATATAATTTATAATTTATAATTTTTTAAAAAGGAAAAAAGGAAAGAATAGGAAGGGGGGTGAGATAAGAGAGAGTAAAGGAAATGTTTTCTCCTACTTGAAAAGTGGAAAATGTTATCCCGCTATTTTAGAAGACCTTTTTTCATTGATGGAAAATATTTTCACCGGCCAATTCATTTTCCATGAAACAAATTTTGGAAAATCCCGACAACGTTTTCCTTAAAAAAAAAAAAATCCACAAAATGAAGGGAGTCTTGGGGTATGTTTGATTCGCTTAAATCAATAATTTGAAAAACAAATTCCTAATAATAATTGATTGTATTGCTTACAAAGTAAATTAACGAAAAATATTTTCATCATCAAACGAAAATAAGTAGACATATATTGTTGTTGATAATAAACATATATTCCAATTGGATAATTTTTCTAAGTGATACGAATGGGGTGCTATTTTTAAAACGTTTTTAGCTAAAACACATCCCTTTTGTGTTAATCGAACAAATTAGCCTTCAACTTTGTTAAGCACGTCTTGGTACTTAAAAACACATTTTTTAGGGAAAGATAATCTATGAGTTGCTACTTTCCTGTCTCGATTTATATGGGGATAGGTAGGGAGTCGATTTGGAATTCAATACAAAGGTTGCGGCTTTGGCCACGACGAGGATGAGTATTGTGATGAAGCCCTCGATCAGAATGTGTATAATGCACAGTGAGGGAGAAGTTGTCTGGGGGGGATGGCTGTCGGTGGAATTGCAAAGGTGGAAGATGGGGTGATTATGACAAACTCGACGAGCAGTGGGATCGTCGTTATGATTTTGACGATGATCAAAGAAATAGTGGTGATGATGATCGTGAACATGCAAGACAGGAGTTCAATTTGAAAGCTGGACATTCCGACCTTCTATGGAAGTCTAAATCTAATAGACATCGGATTGGCTAACTGAAGTGATTTGATATTTCTAGGGGTGTCAGTTCCTGAGCCAGCGACCCTCAGCTCCAAAAATCGGGAACAATTGGGTTCTGGTCCGGTTCTTGGGTACCCCGGAAACCAACTTATCACTACGTTTTGGGTAAAAATTCAAACTTTTACGATAAAAAATAAAAGTTGCATTATTTCATTACAAGGAGATCCCTGGTTTTGTGGTTAGTTGATCAAACTGAATACATGATTCAAATCTTGATAGTTGCAAAAGTATTAACAGGTTTAAAACCAATTTCCGGAACTGGCTGTTCTGGCCCTAGTATGGAAATCAAATTGGTCGTTGTCCAGTTCTCCCGAGAATCAGCTTGGGATCGAATCGACCAGGCAGGTGCTAGAATCAAACTGGACCCAATGCTCATCCTAGATTTCTCGTGTACACAGATTCTCGAGAACGGATGGATGAAATTGTGGTGCTTTGGCCTCGTTGGAGAGTTTGTTAGAAGATCGAAACCGAGATGAAGAGTCTCTGCCAATGGCTTTGGGAGAACATGCGAAGGCTGTTAAGGAGACCATATTTGGCAGTGGGACTACACAATCAAACGTGTTTACGGCGGCAAAATAGCATTTGGGCATACGAGCCTTGGGTACTGTAATATTTCGCGACAAATTCGAGGATCCAGCATGTGCATGCACGGGCCAGATTTTCTCAACAATAACTTCGTGGAAAGCGGATGGTTTTAAACTTCGTCCCTTTAAAGTGTTGTTCACGAGCCTTGACAGCAAAAAGTCGGATGCCTCGAATTGCCACTCGGAAAGATAGATGGTTTCGAATTTGAGGACTTTGATATTCTGTTAGAAGTTGCAGAAGAGAAGCAAGCATTTGTCATACTAATAAAATATGAAGATTCAGTTGAGTATTCACTTGCTGAGTTTCGGTGGAATGCTTTCTAAAGCTATGAAAAGCCGCTGCCTTTGAAGGCGTTGATCCAAAGCCCATGTAAATTGACGGATGTTTGTGTGATAGAATAATCGAACATTTTAAAACTCGAGGTCGAGGTTTGTTCCCAACTGACGGTGTACGACATCGAAGTCCATTAAAGGTAATGTCGAGACTTGTAGCTGATTTATTAGACAAATAGTTGATTTTTGAATTAGATTGTGAATATAGGATGTTAATGATGAACAAATACGTTTTTCTCTTTCCATTATGTCTAATTCTCTAAAAAGCCCTCAACTTTAGTTCAATCTCAATTTTGTCCCCAACCTTTTCTTTTTTTTTTTTGATGACCCGGGAACCACTGTATAGCCGACAGTTGGTGACGTAAACCCAAGGGCACTAGCTCAGGGACCCACCTTCTACGGCACCCCCACTTAAGTCGCACAATAGGGGCGAGAAGTTTCAAACCCCTCCCCTCTCGAATGAGGGGGTAGAGCGTAAACCAACTCGTCCACCGCGGGGTGGGTGTCCCCAACCTTTTTTTATCTCTGAAAAAACCAAAACTTTATATTCAGTCCCAAATCTATCTTGAATCTCTTTTTGTCTAAAAAAAAAAATCCAAAACTTTAGGTCCAATCTCAAATGTATACCGAATTTTGTTTTTCTAAAAAAGAACACCAAATTTTTCAATATGTTCTTAAATCTACCCTCATTCCAATCCAAACTTGATGTGGCATTTCCACATCAATAAGGTGACATGAAAATTTATTTCTAAAATGAAATTATTGTAAGATATGAAAATTAGAGACGACTAATGGCGAGTTTTGGACAAAGAGTTTTGGACAAAGGGTTTCTTTTAAACAAAGAAAAGTTTGGGGTGGATTTGGACTGGACCTAAAGTTCAGGAATTTTTTTCAAGACAGAAAAACTTGGGAGCAGAATCAGGATTGGACCTCAAGTTGGATAATTTTAAGGAATTAGTCCCTTTTCATTATCTCTCTCTAAATGAATACGATAGCATATATATTTGTATAGAGAAATAACTACCACTATGCACTATCTTAGGCTAAGAATATGGTTGATCCTCAAAATAAGGACATTAATAGTACAAATTTAGCAACTAATCAGCCCTAAAATTTTCTCCAATTAGTCTTAATTGACAATCACACCAACACTCCCCTTCAAGTTGGTGCATAGATATCACTAATGCTTAACTTGCCAAGTGAGTTGTGGAGGTTCCTGTTTCCTCCTTAATAATTGATCTTGGATGTATAGTCATACATTCATATTTCCTCTTTAATCAATGACCCTTTAAGTGGCCCCAAAATATACCTATAGATGGATAAAATTAGCAGTAACCAAATCATTAGCATACTTATAATATGCAGAATAATAAAATATATGTCTCTTGCTATTGAAATGAGAAATTAGTTACTTACTAAATATGATTCCACCAATATAATTTGTGTTAAATGTGAGATGCGTAAAAAAAAAAATTCAACAACGTTTGTGCTTAATGTTTATCCTTTGTTTGATTGTTGAATCACATGTGCACGCACTTATGTAAAGCTTGCGTGAGATTGAGTCATATGGGAAATTCATGTGCCAGCTTTACTTGGTAAGCTTGATTATTATTTTAGCCAATTCGTAATCTATTCTTGCAAATCTCTCACTCTACATCTCTAATTCCGTGCATGTTTTGATGGTACCCTCCAATAGGTGGACAAGAAATAATATAATCGTGTATATTTTGGTAATAAATCTCTTATAATTATACAAGAAATAATAGAATAATGCATCTTTTGGCAAAATGTTTAAGAATAATTTTATGTACATGTAGACTCTATTGTGAAATGCCTATATATTTTATGTGTAAAAATAATTGTTCGGGCCACCTTTTGTTGATGTTTGGCCTTTTCAAACACTTGAACAAGTGGAGTTCCGGATTGACTAAGAATTTTGACACCTTCTTTTTTGATAATGTTAAAAAATAAGGAGGACTAAAATGACATTTTGACATCAATGATCAATAATTGAAGAGGAAACATGACCTATGATTTGACATCCAAGATGAATGATTAAAGAGAAAACATGATCCCATGATTATAGCTATCAAAAGATATATGTTTCATGTTGGACCTAAATAAATAAGTGGGCCGGATAATAATTGAGATTCATTTTCACTCAACTCATGATGAATCGAATCTACATATATAAAAAAATTTGTCTCTTGCTCTACCATCCTAATTAAAAAATATTTTAAAAAATGCCATACAACATTAAAATTAGTTTGGGTCCTGTCGATGTCATTTACTTCACAAAAACACCTAGAACCACTTTGCTTTTTCTAGGATCAAGACAATATGCCAATGTGATAAGATCTTGAGAACAAAACCTGATTCGATCAGTAATTTCTACCTTTAGACATGACCATCGTGGATTTCTTCTTTCATTACCTTTCCATGTTTGTATTTACACTAGAAACCAGCATCCTATGCTTGTTTGCATGTGTTCTTGGTGCTCCTCCGCTGGAATTCATGATCTATATATAAATATATATTACATAGGAATTTTTTAATTTATTACCTTTTAAAAGTGGAATTATTGTAAACTCCTTTTCACATGATTCAGACCTGCGTTCAATCAGGCCAATCATGCCTAATAAAATAACATTAGGACTCATGAAATATCTTATCTGAAATTAATGTGCATTCTTTTTTTATTGGATCTAAGGACGGGTCAAGACAATTGAGTGACGGGGCCAGCAAAATGCGGGATAGGATTTGCCACCTCATCGGTCTGACGTCACCTGACGCGTCACATAAAGACTTACAATATTCGGTCACCTTATTGTTTATCATGTACATCTGGCACCCTATGCAAGATGCCATCTCAAAAGTCATGTAAAGTTACCTTTCTACGTATGCATTTACACCACAAACCCGCATCCTATGCTTGTCGGCATGCGTTCTTGGTGCTCGCCCGCTGGAATTCATAATCTATAGAAATATGTATATCTAGTAATTTTTTAATCTAATGCCTTTTAAAAGTGGAATTATTGTAAACTCTTCTCCACGTGATTAAGATGAGTGTTCATTCAGGCCAATCGTGCATAATAAAATATATTAGGATTCATGAAATATCTTATTTAAAATTATTCTTTATTCTTTTTTTTTTCTTTCATTAGATCGAAAGACGAGACATGACAATCGAGCGACGAGGCTAGCAAAATGCATAACATAGATTGCCACCTAGTGCATCATACATTATTCAACAGTGCTATTGGCCATCATGTACATCTAACACCCTATGCACGACACCAAGGGCTTAATTCACTAAAATTCTCAAATTTTATATCTAATTCCAATTTTGTCTAAAAAATTTTGTTTAAAAAAAAGGGCTTCGCTTTTTCCACCTTCTGTATAATTAAATCCCCTAATTTTCACCAAAAAGGCAAAATTATCCTCAATCATTCAATTCTAATATAAATCTATAGCCCCACATAATTTACTTTCCATCTTATTTATTCTTTTTCCATTTGCATTTACAATTTAGTTGTCATAATTAAACATTTCGCATATATATATTTAATGTGGCTATCTATTGTATAGTAAAGGCATTATGTTTTCTTTTCATTTCTAGATTTTAACTCTGTAAAATAAGTTTTGTGTAAATAGAACAACTCCCAAGAAATCTAATTCTTTTTTACGTTGTCAAGCAACTTTATGGGTTAATTGTCAAATATAATCTAGAGATTAACATAGACAATTTTGTGAAACAAATTTATCTTAATAAGCTTTTCCCTTTCTTATCTCGTTCGAATATATCTCATGGATGATATTAATTTTTGTCAAGCCAAAATGATGAGATTTCATTGGCATTTAAAGAAATTCTTATTTTAGGAATGTTGTGATTTAATTATATTTCATCTTTTAAAGTTTCACATTCAAGAATATAACTATTATTTTATTTTAGAAATTCTTTACAAAGTTTTTTTCATCGATCATCCAATTATATGTGTATGTGTATAAAAGATAGTTGATAAAGTTTGATGGCAACACACACAATAAATGTGAAAGTTTATAAACAAGTAATTGCGTTAAAAAAATGTCTATGTTAAAAAATTTCTATATTCCACTTGTCAATTCATCCAAAAATTTGACAACTTTGAAAAGAATTAGGTTTTTTGAAAATTTCTCCTTTGACAAAACTAATTTCTACATAAGTAAAATCTTATAATAAATTGAAAGAATAGTATCTTTAATATATATTGGGATAACCACAAGAATTAAAAAAAAAACAACAACAACACATGTGAAATCTTAATTAACCACATAAAAAAATTTAAAATAAAAAGAAGGAAAGTAAATAAGTTTAAGCCACCATTTTAAATTGCAATTGAATGATTGATGGCAACTTTGTTTGTTTGTTTGTTTTTTTTTTTTTTTTTGTGAAAATAGGGTGGATTTAGCCATGTAAGGGGTTGACATAACACTACCCAAAAAAAGTTATCAATTTTTATTATAGTCCCAAATTTGCCTCTAGGTTCAAAAATCATCACCGGTTTCTTCAATATTATTAATATCATGGCCAATTAAAAGACACTTTAAGAGCTTGTGTTTTCACCAACACTCTACCGCGACTGCCCTTCGATAGGGAAGGAAATAGGTTTAGAGGTATTACTTAAAGAACGAACCTACAACCCATGATTTAGACGCGGACTCTCCCAAGCTCATATCTTGTGCAACGTTGGCATTCAAATTGATGGTACGAGAATTTTCTAAAAATGAGTAGTTACTAGCCTATTAAGATTGGCTAGAAACCTATTAAGGTTGACTAGAAATCAAGTGAAACGTGGAAACATACTTCACTTCCTACGCAACCAAAGAATCTAGATTGAGGGATTGATTAAACTAATTAACTAATTAGTGTCATTTCGGTACTTAATCTTGTTCATTTAAAAAAAAAGATTTTGGTTAGGTGGTTTGTTTTTATACCTATCTACTAAAATGTAAGGCGACTATACATGTGTGCAATCATTAACATAACAATTAGCAATAAAAAAAATGTTAAATAAATTGTATGGGATAACAAAGATCTAACACTAAGAAAAAGATAAATGTCAATCCTAACTAGGCTAAAATAAAGCTATAACCAATGTAGTGAAAGCACGCAACCAAGAGGATTTGTCTTCAAGAACGATTGAAACTCTATAGTAAAGTCGTAAGTGCTTGTTCAATTTTAAGCACAATCTTAAATTGAGAGGCTTTCACTTTTTAAGAAAACTTACCAAAAAAATATTTTTAAAGATTTTTTCTATTTTATGAAAAATAAAAACTTTTTTGGAATTTTTAATTATTATTTTATATTTTTAAAATTTTTAATCCCAAAATAGGGATTCGGGCTGGACCCTAGGGCCCAGTTCGAACGTGGACACATATGGCTTCGCGGGTCCGGGTCACGGACTCGTTTGGGCCCTGATATTAAATCCATTTTCAAAATAACTCAAGCCCAATCTAAAAGCGATTTAAGCCCTATGCATCAATAGCCCAAAGCTTCTACCAGGGCAGACCAAGCCCAAACGGATTATAACCACATTAAGCCCCGCTCTCCCCACTTCAATTCAAGCCGAAGACTGATTAACCCTATAATCAAAATCAATTCCAAATCCGCCCAAAATAAACTCACGACCTTTTTGCTATTTGAGTAAAAATAAACCCATTTTCCCATTTTTTGTTTTCTTTTCTCTTTCCCTAAACCTTTCAACGTCTTCTTCCTATTCCAGTTGCCCCCAAGACATCCCCATAACACACCAAAATGCAAGACGACCGCACGAGGACTTCAGGAATCAGAGCTCATCAGACTAATACATCAGTATATCGCATATACAGATTCCACCGTCGAGCGTCCATGATGAGACTCCCCAAAGCAAATCGTGAAACATCCTTCCCGCCAGCGACCGACCCGACCATCACCGGATCTCCATAGCGAACGACTTCCGAACCGAACCCCAGACAACCATCAGTCCCTACCCGCGATCACTCGACGCTCGCGCTCGTGGCCACACAATAAACCCCACTAACAATCGCAGAATATATCAAATCACGACACAAAACTGACAACCGAAAATCCAGGGCTATCCAGACTTTGAAGAGATGAAATCTGACCAAAGAAATGTATTCGGCAATCAGTAAAAACGTTGCACCAGACGAAACACATCTACGAATCCTCGGAACAATTTGGAACCTGAGACAAAAGCGACCGGTTTTGGTTCGGGCATTCCCCCGAACTCATGGTGGGCACGGATCGAGAAAAAAGACATTGACCATTCTTAGAACTCGGATTCAGATCTAGATTCAAGGAAAATAACCAGGAAATGCTCGACGCAAACGAGTTAGAAGTAAAACACGCATAAACCAGAGAAGCCGGGTTGCCGCCTCTCCCTCAAACCGAAATAGGGCGGAGCAAAAAGGGTTGGAGGGAATGAGCGTTTTCAGCCGAACCCTTCCAGAAGCAGTCACCCTCGAGCTACCCCTCTCTCCTGGCTTTTTCTTTCTTCTTTATGCCTCTCGCCGTCCTCTCTCCAGGCCAGGACGACGCCAGCTGCCTCTGTCCGAACCCCTACAGCGCGACGTTCTCCGCGGCGTTCTCTGTACCCTTTACCGGCGTCTTTCGTCTGGTGTTGTTTGTCGTCGAGCTACGGTGCACGACACAGGAGAGAGGGGGAAGGGAAGAGATGAGAGGGCCGGGCCGGAAAGCAGAGGAGATGGGCCGGCCTCTCCCTTTTTTTAAAGAAAAAATATTTTTAATTAATTTTAAAAAATTTTTAATTTAATACTAGTAATGCAAATGTTCCTAATGTTTATAGGTGATGTAATTTAATGAAAATTATTTTTTTAAGGATTAGAAATTAATCTCTAATTTTTCATGTAATTTAAAACCTAAGTAAATAGGCAAAATTTAGATTCTAACACACTCATGGAACTATAGCAGTCTCTCAATGTTTATAGTTTTGAAAAAACCAATGGCGATTTTTGTAGTTGGAGCAGATTTATGACTAGAGTGAACATTAGTAATTTTTTTTTTAAGACAGAAAAGGTTCAAGATAGGATTGTGGTTAGATCTAAATTATGGATTTTTAGGGAATTAGGACGAGCGCCAAATGTAACTCCTTGTTGTTCGAGAGGGCCCACTCCTCATCCTCACCGTCCATTATTTAGTGTACCCCATGTTGCCCTTAATTATGTGGTTTCGTTTATTCAATAAGAAGTCCTTGCCCTTCCAAAACACTTCTTGTGACGATTTTCACTCATATGAACGCTTGGGACCAAAAAAATTTCTCTACATGGACCATCAGTCTTTCTCAATGCAGGGGAACATTGATGCAAAATTATGGCTCAATAGAAACGGTTAATAAACATAAGTAAAACTCGCAAACACGAATATAGGTCATATACACATGAGGCGCAAATTCGGAGAAAAAAATTTCTCATAATTATGTCATTAATTCAAAGACATGCTGATATCTGTAACTAATGGATATTCATTGCCTTATTTGAATATAGTCAAATAAGTTTCTACTACAGATGAATATATAAAAGTAAAAATCTGTATTCACAATATAATAAAAAAACCAATCATTTCTCTAATGAATCAACTAAAAATCTGGACGTTATCTTAATTGGCTTCGAAGTCATACACCATAGGTTGGATATTACTCGACCTAAAGTGTTGGATTATTCGATTAAACAAACATCTTTCAGTCCCGAGAACTACTCCAATGAATGTTCAAACAGAAATAATTGCATTAGGAAATTGAACTCTAAAGTAGCTTCATTGATCTTTCACTGTAGTTTTGTAATGTTGTTATAATTGTTGTCATTGTTCTGATCAGCCTTACATTCATCTTTTGTCATAGTGCGATAGTTTCTCTTGTTGATGTATTTGAATAAGTAGTTTATTGATATTGATCGATTGCATGATTTCACATTGTAAAGATCTGCCTGCATTTTCTTCTACTTTTGACTGATCCACCAGGGTTGGTTTTGGCTAATCCCCGTTGATTGCCTATTTTGTAGGTTTATTTGGAAGGGTACGAATGCAGCAATTGTTAAAAGACCTATACCTGAGATGGTAGGGTGATGGTTAAGGGCAGCTACAAGGGAGTTCTTGATGAATAAGAAGGTGGAACACTAGTTTACATCAAATAATAGTGTAAATAAGGGATGATGGTTTAATCTTAAGCCTGGCCTTGTGGAGATCTACTGTTGTGGCTCTTCTGTAGAGGAATCAAGGCAGCGAGCAGTTGGGGGGGTGGGTTGCTCTTATGATTATGGGGCTTTGGTTGGTACAGGAGGATCTTGAGTTCATGCTAATTCTGTCGAGGAGACTGAAGTTGCTACTATCTGCCATAGCATTTCAATTGGCAAAGTAGAAGCAATGGACAAGATTTGTAGAGAGGCGGATGCTACGGACGTTCGTATGGATATCCGAAGTTCTGCTTCAGATACTAACCGGAGACAAAGGCCTGCTAAATGACGTTCGTATGCTACGGACGTTCGTATGAATGCTCTCGATTCCCGGGGAAGAAGAGGGTGTTTGAAGAGAATGCATATCTGATTCGCTCGGTGAGATGGATTGTAGGAATTGGCACTGACGAAGCTTGAAAATGCTGCAGGAACTCCACCGGCCTTCTCTTTTCCAATGGTGAGCCGTTATAGCCTCATCTTTTCCAATTGGCCGTGACAAAGATCGGTGGCCGGCGGTAAGGAAATTATGATCGCCTCCAAAGACAAGGACCGGGCCTCCATTGTTTTTACTTCATTGGGTGAAAAGGAAATGGAACCGAGCCTAAAAAAGAAAGAAAAAGCCGGGTCTATCATGGGCTAAATCATGGACTAAAAGAAAGTTGGGCCCAGAAAGAAACAAAAAAGTCTCAGGAAAAGGAGAATTGCCGGGAACTTGGCTGAAAAAATGGGCTAGGTAATATAGGCCCCCGATTTTTATTATAATATTTATCTATTTTCATTAATTTTTTCTACTCTTTTTTATTTAATGAAATTTCTCTGCCCTTTTTATTCCTATGGCTCAATTTACCCATGCTTGTCTATTTTTGTACTTTTGCCTTCCTTTTTTTTTTTTTAATACTATATTTGGGTTGGGCCAGTTCACCTCCTAACCCTAGGATTAATCCGCACAGTAGTAGTTCTCAATTTTTTGGACTGAGGACCAGACTGACCCAATGTGCTTGGTTCGGTTTTAGGATCAACCCAGGACCAACTAATAATTTATTTAGTTCATTTTTTGTACTTCCTGAAAAGAAGACCGATGACTAAACCAACCCAATGGGTTCGATCCTGTTCCATGGTTAACCCGAGGCCAACTAATAGTTTTTTATTTCATATTTTATAGTTCCTAAAAAAGTGACCGAGGATTGAATCGACCCAATGGGTTCGGTGACAAGCGAGGTCAGCTAAGGGAGATGAGTGGCGAGCGTCGAGTGGGGTGAGCATCGAGCGAGGAGCAACAAGTCAAGCAAACATCAAACGGCAAGCGGCACAAGTGACTCAAAGCGAGTGGGATGAGTGTCGAGTGACAAGCGGGGAAGTTATTTCTTTCAATTTTTGCAAATTAAAGTCTAAGAGAACAAATAAGATAGAAGATAATGAGTACTAAATTAAGGTGTCGTGAGGAGCTGTTTATCCCTTTTAGATGCCGTGAGGACTCCCCATAAAAACATTTTCCTCATTTATAAATTATGGCTGTTGACGCTGTCAAATGGCATTAAAAATTCTAAGTTATTAAATAACAATGCAAAATTACTTGAACTCCTTACTAAGGAATTATTTAATATTATTGACGCCGTTTATTTTAGGATTTTCTCTATATAAAAAAATTATAATTAATATATTAGATATATAATATATATAGAGTCAGGGTTGGTTTGAGTTGGACCGACCCTGAACTCATAGGATCGAGGACTAACCCGCATAATGCTGGTTTAGGAATCCCAAGATCAAGGACTGATCCAGTCTCCCTAAGAATTGGACCATGACTGGCAAGGTTGGTCGGTCCAGGGTTGGTCTAGGGTTGACTCTAAACCAATGCTCACCCCTAGTTCTTATCATTTTTTTATTTATTTTTTATTTGTTTTCTATTTAACAAAAAATAAGGTGTCAATAGTTGTTTTTCTTTGTAAGAGATCTCAAAGAGATTCTTTCAAGGATAATGCGACACCTAATTTTCCTTATGAGTAATAAAAATGCAAGTGGAAAGAGCATGGTTAATGTCACGCCCTGAACCCCGAGCGCGTGCCCATCCTTCTCTAGTTGATAATATTTTGCGATTTCCTATGACAAGTCGCCGACCATTTTCGTTTTATTGCACATGTGAAAGCGAATAACAAATCCCCTGATAGTAACCATCTCGGGATAGAAAAGCAGCATAACACATTCATAAAACAAACATGCTTTTATAACACATTGAGTCATGTACACAAGTCTATAACCAAAAGACTAGTTCTCAAAAAGAGGCTATCTTATCTGACCTACTCTTCAGGTCGCCTCAACTTGGCTCCGGACCCTTCACTCTACGGTTGTCGCGATCTAAATTTCGGGTGCACCACCTAGGGTTTGGCTAATGGATTACTAAGCTTAAACTTAGCTCGGGCTCTCCCAAGCCCATACCAATTCACGACTTAGGTTCAAATATCTAGCATGCAAAAGATTTTCAATCAGGAGTCGCCACTAATCAGTTTACGGTAGGTCGATTAGACACCTAAGTAAAATAATGAGAGAATTATTTTACTTATACGAACTAGAGATTTTAGATACAGGGACTTAATTATGTTAGATTTCTCTAACGCCCTTTCAGTACCTTTTGCTTTTAATTTCGAAAAAATGTTTGGCAAGCAGCTTAAATTGATTTTAATTTACTTCCCTAACATGTGAGGCGATCATGCAGGTGCGCAAACCACTAATTAAACACCCAAGTAAAGCAATAAATAAATTGCAAAACTTACCTCAAAGCAACGAAAGCATCTGCGTTGTTAGATCAGAATTCATATCAACAGTCCTAGATATGATTTCTAATTAACACGCCATCACTCAATTTTTGTTTTCACTTTTAAATGATAATATAATCCATATGCAATGCAATGCCTCTAATCTAATATAAAATGATACAGTATGGCAACATGTCCTAAACTATATGAATGAGTAAAAAATTTTGTGATTTCTTAATGAACACGCAATAATTAAATATGCAATCTAAATTAGCCAAAATGACCTAATTTTAATGACGAGCAATTTCTAATTAAATGAACCTAATAACAATCACTAAAATGACATGCATTTCATGGGCCTAATTATATATGACGTGCACATGATTTTTATTCTAAAAAATGCAATCTATCCTAGAAATTGCAACTAATTTATCCTAAGACAAATTTTATTTTTTCATGAAATTCGAAATTAAGGAAAATGCAAAACATAACTATCTAGATTAAGATTCTATCCAACTTATATTAAGGATCAGGTAAGACTAAATCCTAATTTAAACTAAGATATTGTCTTAACCTAGCAAGCTCTAACCTAAGATGCAAAAATCAATCTAAACTTAAAATGAAATATGCAATTTATTCTAATATGGCATGACGTGCAAAGAATGTCATAATTCTAATTTTTTTCTTTTTTTCTTTTATGAAATTCGAAATTAAAATTAAACATGCAATTCAAATAAAAAACTAACATCCTAAATGAATGCACTTTCTTTTTTTGTTTTCTTTTTCATGATTCAAAATAAAATCCCTATTCTAAATATGCAAGATAATAAAAAAACCTAATCCTAATTCAAACTTTTTTTGGATTTTCTTCTTTTACGAAAATAAAATTGATTCAACCAACATGACGGCAAATCGCATAAGATAGGATTGATATCCATAAATTGGTGAACCATATCTCGCGTGAGATCGGGTTGACCAATTTTAAAATTAAATCGCGAATCGAATCTCGAGCGTGAGATCGGATTGACGATTTTGCAAGGGATTGCGAGTCAGATTTCGGGTGCGAAAATCGGATTGCCAATCTCTAATTTGAGGGATTATTTCATGTTGGAATCTCAACCATTCATTTATGAATAATTCTAAAAAAACAAAGTAAATAAATGAAAATAATATAAAAAAATAAAAAAGAAAAACTACCTAATTGATTTCCCTTTTCCCTTTTTTTGTTTTTTCTCTTTTTCCCTTTCAAGCTTTGTGTCCGTGCGGCTGGTCACCGGCTCCGGTGAGGTGCGGCAGATCAAAGGTCTGGCAAGGGAGAAACTCCGGCGGCAACAGGTGGCGGAGCTCGGGAAGGGAACTCGGAGCAAGGCTGGCAATTGGATCGGCAACGGCAGCAACCTCGAAGGCGGAGCAGAGGTGATGCAGGCTGCAAGGGACGCCGGGAAGGTAGGCGAAGCAGCAGCTCGGACCAGGAAACGCTGCTCATCGCAGGAGCAGCAGCGGCGCTCGGGCAGCAAGGCCCGTGGAGTAGGGGCGCTCGGGCAGAGGACTTGGGGCCGGCAGACGCAGCAGATTGGTGACAGCAAAGGCGGAGCAGGGCGTCGGCGTTAAGGACAGAGGCGCGGCTGCTGGTCAGCCGGAGCGGGAGCAGCAGCGAGAGGATTCGGACTTCAACAACAGTGAGAGCAAGGGGTCCGGATTTGGCGAAAGGCGGAACAGCAGACCGACGATGTGGGCTTCGGGGGCGTCGAACAGCAGAGGCGCGATTGATTGGAAAGTGGAGGCGCAACAGGGGAAACTCGCGGGCTGCTGCAACGTAAGGGGGTTAGAGGCGCGCGGTGGTGCGGGCGCGACGGTGACCGACGGGTCGGCCGCCGGTGCTGAGCTCGCGAAACAATAATCGCGGACGAGAGGAGGAAGATGAGCAGTGTTATGCTCTTTTTTCCTTTTCCTGCTGCTGGGTCCCGCTCACCTCCTCTCTCTCTCTCTCCCCCTTTCACGGTTTCAGCACCCTCTCTTTCTCTAGGGCCCGAATACCTTTTTCTTCTTTTCCTTTTTGATTTCGAAAACCCTAAAAACCAAAAAGTCCGCCCCCCTCTCTCTCATACGCATATGCCTTTTATAGGGGAAGTAATTAGGATTTCAATTTCTTCTACAAATCTACATCCGCAATATTTTTTCGCCAATTTATCCCATATTGATAAGGATCCATGGAATTTTTCTTTAAATCCAAATCTTGTAAAGACAAATCGCAATATTTTTTCTCACATCTGTCCTATCCAAAAAATTCATATCCTGGAAAAATTTCAAAATTTCTATTTTCCCACAAGATAATTTCTAATCAAAAATCATGGGCTTGGGCCAACTTGCTCGCTTCGTGGGCTTGGTCCAGCTAATTTGAACCCATTCGCCACCGGTCCAATAAAATGCAAACAAAAAATGCAAATTAAAAATAAATGCACCTAAATCTATATGCTATGCAATTTTTTCAAGGATAAAATTAACCCATAATTTTCTATGCAATTAAATAAATAACCAGATCACCGAAATTTAGGTGTCAACAACGGTCCTGAAAAATTAAGCCCACAACGAGGTGGGATATAAATCTCAGCGAGTTCACGCTCTAAGCCCCGATTAGGAGGGAAATACACCTAGGACACAATCACACAATTTGCACAGAGGACTTACCTTGCCTCAGTTCCTTTCTGCACGTTAGCACAGTTCATATCACGTTGCATATAATCAATACACGTAACAATTGGAACACCTCATTAACTCAATTAATTACAAGGGTCCCAATTATTAAGCCAAACCGTTATGACACGTTTCATACCACGCCACACAGTTTTGTCTCATAATCAGGCGCATCAAATTCAACCATTCACGCGTTTCAATTGTTAATTAAGCCCCTCAAGGCACAGCCGACTCCCATGTTCGGCTGTCTACTGGCGTAGCCAAGCATTGTCTCTTCCCCATTGAGCACGGCTACGTCTCATTGATGGCTTTCTAGAATGAGTATAGGTCCAGAATCTACTGCAACCTGCTACCCTAATACATGAAAAACCCATAAAGGGATTTAATAACGTCTGACGTAATTGCTCGAGACATGTTCTCTTAACCAACACACGACCAATCAATCCCGGTCAGGACACCATACATTGCACTCAAATGCCTCAATTAAAATAGTGATCTTGGCCTATTTTCTTCGTATTAAAAATACACGGTAAAATAGTTGTGTGTGGGTACACGGTCAGATTGGGCCCAGAAAAGTCATAACCTCCAATTTAAAATCACATTATTTTATATAGTATATAAAAATATTTTTGGTGTTAAAATCAGACACCCGAAATTTTCTAAATAAATATTGGAAATTCACAAATTATGGAATAAATGACCAAAAATCCAATCAGCACTTAGTTTGCACAATTTAACACTCAATTGCAGAAATTGAACACACCATTGTAATCAAGACGCAATTTTAGGTCACCTAACCCTGCCTAATTTCTGAAAAATAATTAATAATTAAATAAATTACCGGAAATTAAATAAATTACAAAATAAATAAATTTAAAGCATTTAATTAAATTAACCTAAACTAACTAGGCTAATTGCTCTAACTAACAATTAAATCTAACCATTCTATTTAATTTAATCTAAGTACACTAATTTAAATAAACTAACTAATTCCTAACTAATCCGCCTAACTAAACTAATTAAACTAACTAAATACTAACTATCTACTTAATCTAACTAAGTTATCCTAAGCCTAATTAACCTAATTAATCCACTAATTAGCTAGCTAATCCACCTCTAAGTGTCATTAGCCCACTAATTAGGGATTAGAACGCAACTCACCAGTTAGCACGAAAATCGGCTCACGGCGACGGCGGCGCAACGGCGGCTGAGACTCGGGCTCACAGCGAGGCCGAGGGAAGCTCAGGTCGGCTAGAAACGGCCACGGAACTCGCTGTTCGAGCTGAGAAACTGGCACAAAAGTTGCTGGTTTCGGAAGGGCTGCTTCGGCCTCTTGAATTGCAAAGGCTGGACTCGCGGCTGAAGAAGAGTCGCGGGCTGAAGAAGCTTCGGAGTCCACGAAGATGGCCCTTCGCTGGGCTTGCAGGTGTGGATTAAATGGGTCAACACTTGGGCTTGCTAGTTGACTGTGTTGGAGGCGTGGACCATGATGGGGAGAGCTTCGGACGTGAGGAGAAGGTGGGGTGAACGATGGTGCAGGTGGCGGTGGGATGAGGGAAAAATGTGGGGATGCTTCGGTGATGGGTGTCTTCGAAGGGAGAAGTGAACACAGGAGCTGAAGCCGTGAAAAGAGAGAGAGACGAAGGAGCTGGCGTGCGCAGGAGACCACAGGAGAAAGAGAGAATCGGATGAGGGAGAGAGAGAACGTAGAAAGTCAAAGAATTATCCAACCCCTTAATTGCTTGGTCCCCCCTCAAGCTTCCAACCTTATCCCTTATGTCCCCTACTTCTTTCTTGCAAATTAATACCACAAAAATCCAATTTAAATGTAAAAAATGCAGCCCTTCTCTTATGATCCGAATTTCACTTAGTTTAGAATTCAATTTCATCCTCAATTTCTCAAATTCGAAATTCAATTTTGTCGAAGAAAAATCCCACACATTTCCACAAATTCCCATCACCCAGTAGCTCAGCTTAGAAGTCAAAATTCCATTCAAATGAGTTAAACCGAATTTCCGTTCGTTTTCCGAATCGATTTTCCGCAGAATTCTCGGAATCTCTGAAATTTTTTCGGAAGATGAGCCGACGTTCCTAAAATAAACTGTGACATGACAGATCTTTCAATTTCTGAAATCGAGTTCAATTTCGCAGTTAATTTCAATCTGACGTGATTTTAGCGCGTCCTAATCTACCATGTAACTTTTAGGAATTTTTAATGCAATTGACCCATGGTCGATTATTTTTAAGCCACAATGTACATCTTCGACACAGTGGCGACTCTCGGTTGTCATGAAAATCTCGAGGTTTCAAATACGGACACATGGTACGAAAATGAAAAAAAATCGGTCTAGTGCCGTTCGACAGAAATTTTGCAATTAGGTGGAATCACCCACACACTAATCACATACCTCTATCGAATCGACCTATCTCCGGTCTCTGATTGATTTTGACGGTGCCGTAATGACCCTTGCAGATTAGCACGGCTGAATAGTCGATTCCTGGTCGAATTCTCAAGTCTATCACGTTTAGATTCCTTAACGGCTTCACCTGATAGGCTAGTTAACTCGTGAGTAGCCAACTCAGAGAAAAATGCTATAGGCACGTCGATGAAAAACCCATTTGATCTCATTGAAATTAGACTCGAAAATCAGGATGTCACAGTTAGGGGCATACCTATGAACCTTTTTTTTTTCCTTGTTGAAAACTAAGGCGAGTGAGAATACTTACATGATATTTACAAGAAAAACTAAGGAGACTCTGAGTTACAAAAGCTCGCTAGGTCAAAGGGGCACTCCGGGCTACAAAATTTCATTGTGCGAAGAAGAAAACTCTGAGTTACAAAAGCTTGCCAAGTCAAAGGTGCACTCTTGTTTATAAAAGCTCACAGTACAAACAAAGTTCTAATGCTGCGTTTGCACACCTAACGGAAATAGGTCACTTCGGGCTACTGAAACTCGTCGTGTGAAGAAAGAGACCCTAGACTACAAAAGCTCACCAAATCAATGGGGGTGCTCTAGGCTACAAAAACTCGTCATGCAAATAAAATTCCAAGGCCTACGCTTGCACACCTAACAGAAATAGGTCATTTTAGGCTACTAAAGCTTGCTGTGTGAAGAAAAAATGGTTTAGCGCTACAAAAAGCTTGCTAGGGCTAACAATACAACCTAGAGGATGGGTGAATAGGTTGTTTTAGAAAATTCGACAATCTTTTGCAGAAAATAGCTTACGCTAAGTAAGATCTAGTCAAAGTGATGTCTCAAAACTCGTAAGCGTATTGTGTGCTTGTGGAAGAAATAAGAGAGAAAAGCAATAGCACATAATGATATATAGTGGTTATGCTTTAACCCCAAGCCTACGTTCACTCCTCAGACTAATAGCCATAATTCAGGTTGGATTGCATTATTAATTTGTTCAGAAAGTTACAATCGGCAAGTACTGATCTTTTTACATGATAGATCATACTAATAGGACTCAGCTACTATTCTTACTCTTGTACACTTAATCTTTAGCACAATTACTCTGACAACATGAATACAACACCCAGAGAAACAATTGAAAGAGAGCGTTTTTCTTGAGACACAGCGTATGACAGATTTTCAATCTTTTGTATTCGCATGTATCTCTTCTTTGGCTTCTAAGATCTTCTCTTTTATACTCATCTTCAATCTATTCATTGGAGGTGGATTGGAGAAGCAAATAATCATTAAAGATATCGTTGATGTTGCTATCTAAAGACAAAATTGTCCATACAGTCTATTTCTTGAACATTCGCAAACTACCTAGAAATAACTTCTACTACTATCCCTTTACTGCAGCTTATGACAGACCTGTTAGATAGCCTAGCTTCTCAATTTTCTATTATCATTTGGATTCTGCTACAGCATATATCTACTTCCACAATAGCTAATTTGCTAAACCAACGAACATTATAAGATGAATGTTGTTGTCACAGTACCAGTTACCTAAGATACACAGCCTCAAATACAAACATCAACATTAGTTGATCTTTAGATATGTTGGTGCTGTTTATTGAACAATTGTGTTAAGACATATCGTGATCTTTTACCACTTTGAGCACACCATGGACATCACGTAGTCTTTAATACTTGTCACAAACATCTGCATTTATCATAGTAAATATTATATTAAGGATAATTTGAAAATCATCAAAATAACTTGGAGATGTTTCTTCAACAATCTCCCTTTTTTATGATGACAAAATTATCCTGCAGATGTGAAAAATAATTCTTGATAAAACTTGTAGTAAAAGTAAATGGTATGTTTGTGGGCTAATCTTTTTCAAGGGATGTGCACCATAAACATACATTAAGATCTCCATAAGATATTCATATAACCTGGAGATTTAATCTAGATGATCTTTATAGGATAAGAGTGAAAAACATAGATTATCATAAGTCCTTAAGAGCATGATGACATAGTAAACATATCAACATAAAGCTCGTGTAATACTCCCCTTTTTCGATATGTTATAGAAATATAAGCGCATAACAACATCTCTTTCCCTTTTTGTTTTCAGCAAAAAGACATAAGGAAATGATAACTTTATTGATAACTAGGTCATGTCAGTATACTGGCGAGAGTGATCTTTGTCGCGACTGGACCTTACCGCCTTAGTTGAACAAGGGGAAGGATAACTTTAGAGGTATTTTTCCAAGAGACAATCCGAATGGTTCATACAAACAATAGTCTTGAATGGACCATCATTTGCTAGCACCCCAAAATGGACTATCGATCTTAAACGTGGGTCTTCTCAAACCCATACCTAGCATGAGAGGAGTTTGTTTTAAAGTTCTTCAAGCACCTTAACTATTGAACTAGGAGTCACCACTAGCCTTGTTTTTGAGGGTTGGCTAGATTATCCAATTGAGGGTCAAGAGTGCTCCCTCAATTTCTATAGAACCGAAGATTGAAGGTTTGAGGACTTGGGTTATGTTATTTGTTTCTATTAATGCTCTTTCGGTAACTAATTGGTTTGGTTGTTATCTAAAGTGATCATCCATTTTTTCTAACATTTTTGTGCAACTTTTTGCAAAAGCTATCATTAGGTGACCACACATAGATGGTTCTTTCGAGCAATTTAACATGATATAAAAATAAAGCACATAATTAATGAAATTGTGTTGCAAGAAGTAAATACCCAAATGAAGTTAAAGACAAGCTATTCTAAGAGCATGAAAGAAAAACCTGCAACTCGTCAATCTTGAATTGAAAACCCGAGACATGGTCGGGGTAAATGATAGAACAAAAATGGACTGGAGAGGACATCGGTCACGCCATCTTCATCATATGGGTACTTCAGCCACCTCGTCCTTGAGACGTCTTGATGAGGTCATCCTTTTATTCGAACTATTTAAAATACAATCCATGGCATACAAATGCACATTTCATACCAAAACAATCACAAAAAAGTCACAAATTTGGAAATGGGCCTCCAGACTAGCCTTTGGTTGTGCACACGTATCGTCCTGGCCTAAGGCCACTAAAATTTAGTAAGTCTTGATTAATCATTATTGGCCATGCTTTGGGTTCACAAACGATGATCAATTTCCATTAATCCCTAAATTAAGGGTCTAGTTTTCCCTTTGGTATTCCCCACGCACATGCATCTGTCCTATGCATACATCTAGCAAGCACATACACAAGACGTTAAGCATGCATTCAGACCAAATGGTCTTATTTCCCAAGCAACCAAGCAATGAGAGTGAGCCCAAGTAGGATCACTTATTCATTAATTCCAGAATTCGGTCATTTAGTTTTGAAATCAATTGACCAAGAATGAACTTTGATTAATGCAATTCATATGCCTTTAGAAAGCTGAAAGTTTGTGGATTAAATCTCAAGAACACCATTAAGCCCAATTTTTATCCATTTGACCCAAAAATTGCGAATCACCAAGAAAGGTCCATGACTCGACCCGGTTTGGGTATGGGTTTTGGAAAATTCAGAAAAAAATAGTAAACTACTCCGAAATGATACGAAATTTTTGAACAGCTAGAGAAGGGAATCAACAACAAACTTTTAATTTTGAGTTTCTAAAAATTTGTGATAGATTTTTTCAGAAAATTCCATCCAAGGACAACTATCAAAACCGAATCATTTTTAGAGACAACTCAGACCTTATCCGAATTACTTGCAATTAAGTCCTGCAAAACTTGCAATTAAATCCTGAAATTTTATGTATTTATAAATGCCTAATCGATAGAAGGTAATAGGAGGCATCTGACTCTTTTTGTGAAGTAGGTACTAACACTTGTACCGATTCATGTAAATCTCTAACATCCTTTATGGCTCTTTGTTGATTAATTTGTTATGGTTCAATTATCTAGATAGGCAACAACTTCTTTGGTTGGCTTACATCATGCCGTGAAATAATGCCGAAGCTAACAAATCCTGCAAATCAAGAACACCACCGTAATTCCTTCTAGAAGAAAGTGTTGGCTGAAAAGTGCACAATTAAGTCTCGTACCCATGAATCTTTGGCTCGTAAAAATAAGATGAGCTCTCACGTCTTACTTGACCTTTAATATGCTCAGAATAGATTAGTGGCAGATCCTAAAGTAAAACCAAATTATATAATTAATTAATCAATAAACCAAGTCACGATCCATACGGTTGGGACCCGTGCTAGGCGTAGGCACCAAATCATGAGAGAAATCATTTGCACCTATTTAGCAATCCACCAATCTCCAACTTGGAAGGATCATGACAATGAGCACAGTGCGGTTCGAAGGAAAGGGGAATCAAACCGAACTTTTAGCAAGATGGTATGGTATTGGAGGTGCGAGGACTTTGCCCCCTAGAGGATCCCTGTGTAATCTTCAGCTTCAAGTAATTAGCGGCAAGGCTCCACGATTTGCCATTTACCGAAGTGACGAGGTCTCTTCGAAATACACTTAAAATAATATAGATACAATCTTCAACGAAACATATTGCTTTTCACAAAACCCAAAAAAAAAAATACGTTAGATTGTCAAGGGAAAAAAAAGAACTGGACAAAAGATTATAAAAAAGAACTGGAAATGGCTAGTTCGAATCTTTGGCCAATAAGACTCTCATCCACAGTGCTTGCTTTAGACAAGCTTAAACGGAAGAAGAGGACCCAAAGCGTGAGACTCTGGGATGAGGATGCATAACTCATGCAATTTTACTCGGATTACACCACGGATTAGTGCTCTATCAACCTTCATAGCCTTGCATGTACATATTTCTTAGCGTCTTTAGCACAATGAGGCAATGTTGCAAACATAATGAAGATTTTAAGCACAGAGCGTTCCCGGCTGACCATTTCGGTCCTGCCGTCACCTACTCTTGGTCTCATTCAAAGCGCTTCAATATGCTTCGTGACATACCCAATACAGTTGTCTACTTTGCTAGTGGTTCTAGGAAATGAATGTTGAGATGCACATGAATTGTGTTAAAAAAGTCCCATATTAGAGAATTGATACGATGTTAGAAATCAGTATATCGTAGTTGGCTCATAACTCATTGACTTAAACTTTTGATTAAATATGAGTCTAATTAAATTGGTTGAAGGCTTGAACTTAAGCTCTTTCTTGGCAACTTCCCAAGTAAAGGTATGGGACTTTTACTGCATACTCCTAACAAATGGTATCCAATCCAATTATTGATTGGTCACTCACCACTTCCAATGCGTGTTGGATGAATATTTTTAAGAATGAATCTCGTAACCAATGCGATTTCCATGAAGCCTTCATGGTTCGATATGGTGAAAAGACCTATGGTGAGAGAGAGAGAGAGAGAGAGAGAGAGAGAGAGAGAGAAGAAATCCTTACAAGACAACAATGCGAAGATTCAATGAAATATACATATGAGCGAATGTGGATCCAATTAGATATGTTGATAGACTTAAATTTAGGCTCTCCCAAGGCAATCTACTCAAGTAAAGGGATGATATTTATGTCGTATGCTCATAACATCATATACTCTAACATGTAAAAGTATGAATAGACAACCCAAAATATATATATTACATATTGCCCATGTTCAACATAATAAAATCTTAGAAATGCACAACCAATTCGAGTCTTCGGTTATAGACCTTGATAGAGCAACACGTCACACCACATAAAAGAAGAGTCATGCATCATACACAAGAAAGTTTTCTGGAGTCTAACCAAGGATTGATGCAAGATAAAAGGACTACTGCAAACACATACAACCATATAGCCATTTTACATAGTTGATTAGGCATAATATCATAGAATGAGGCCAAGTTCAGCTCCTCTCTGGATCATCATGTTACTCACCACCAAGTGGATCTCTCGTAATGCTCGCGTGAGAGACCAAAACCCAAACGTGAGTCACAAACTCGCCCCCAGTGGTGAGATACTTAGCGTGAGCCGCCGTATCATTCGAAGGAGCTACATACAGCATCATATCCGCCCAGAAGTCAGCCAAGACCTTCCAAATTCGCCCCTCACCCACTACTCCATTCACAAGCTGCATTCCTAGCCGCAAGCCTCGAGCCACAATCGTTTCCTGGCATTGTTCGTTGTCAATGCCCATCTTTAGCTTTTGAATCCTCTCTTCCATCGAAACCGAGGAACCTCCCAATTTTTCTCTAGCTTCGCTGACAGCACGACTAAATATGTATTCGGTCCTGCAAGGGTGACCGGGAAGCAACTTTGGGTGAAAACAACCAAATAAGCAAGATATTGCGATAGCTTAGTCGCTATGCCAAAGTTGTCTCTCTGTTCTTGTGAAAATTGAGCGCAAGGCACTTGATACTCACAGAAAGTGGTTGCTATGTGCCAGACCATTATAACATGAGTAGTTGTCTCAAGATTACATGCCCATGAGAATTCAACAGACAAGTCGTTGAGCCTCAAAGACGCTTGCCCCTTCTCCAAATACTTCCCTAGAGACCGAGCGATAGCCCTTTTCACTTCCTGGGGCAAATTGGTGGGAGCAAGTTGTTTCTCACCCTTCCTTTTCTGGTCGAGATAAGCAGCAGTGAGTCTATTATATATCCACTTCGGTGGAGAATAGCTACACGATTTGAGGAGCGAGTATTGACGCAGTTGTCTTTCCCAAGGCTTCACTAAACAAACTCGGCACATAACTCCGATCAGCATCCCAGCACATCCGTGCCTTTGCCACCGCTTGTTGCGCACATACTTGCATATGTATGTCACCTTTGCCCATTCCGAGAAAATCATGATGGCAAACTGTGTAAGCTCAACAACGAGAATCGACATTATTAAGACAACGCCTACAACAGCAGTGCTCATTTCCCCTGTCCAAAGCCCATAGAAGAGAAAAAACAGTGGAATCGCAACCAAAATGGGGAATAGAAGCAATCTATACACTGAACGACGCATATGGAGTTTCACTGGGTATTTGGTGAAGAACAAATCGAAAAGAAATGCAAGTTCTACTTCAATGACTCTGAAAACTCGCTCATAACCGTTCTCTTCAGAAAGCATATGTTGAATTAAGCGCCGTAACTTCTTGTGAGCTTCTTGGGGCAACGAATAGCCAGTGAATTTCAGGCGAATGAGCTTGAAGAGCGAAAAAGACAGGCAAAGATCCTTGAGTCGGCCCTGCGGGTCTCCTCCGCTTCCACTTAAAAGTCTACCTTCGCACTGCCAAACCTTCTCAACGGTGATAACTTCATCCGTCACCTCCAACCGTTGTCGATAGTCAGGCGCTTCCCCATCATGCCAGAGAGCTGCCTTTCGCCTCCATCTCGCTATTGAGCACAATGAGTGCACTTTTGCCTCTTCTGCCCCGCTCACCAAGTACCTATACCCGTGCATTGAAGCAGGATTTTCTCTATACCCGTGCATTGAAGCAGGATTTTCGTTACTTGAATCTCTCCATTGGTGCTCGGTGCTCATGTAGTCTGCTATGTACCTGTCGTTCTTCTGCATCATAGAATTGCTTGCCAATTTCAAAGCTTGTGCTCTTCCGTCGAATTTCATGAACAGAATGACGAAAAGAATGCACATTATTGGCACATACAGGATCAGATCGTCCAGGAACACATATGAAACGATTATCCAACTTGTCATGATGCATTTAGCAGCAGAGTCGACTTTAAATGACTTCCACCGTTCATTGTCATCCATGCTGTGAGCATTGTAGGAATCCACGTTTCCGAGAAACACCACCAGAAAAGTCGCCCAGATAGGCAAACGCAGACTACAGAATTGAGCGTTTTGGATAAGGCCAAGTGTGTACGCAATGGCAGCGGGCGTAAGGGTATAGGCCGCGAATGCGACCATTGTGAATACACGGTTGCCGCAGCGTCGCCTAAATGACCCAGAGACCCCAAGAAAGACTAAGATTACAGCAGTGATGGCCAGCAGTGCATCAATTTTTGCCAGTTGGGTCTTACTATCTTCATCAGTCATCCGATCGCAGCGCTCCTGCAGCTTCCCTGTGAAGTTGTGAACAAGATCTACCATCTCTGTTTTTTTATTTCTTTCCTATTTTATGACCTTCTGCTAATAACATACACACGTTTGATGAAGAAGAGGAAGGATCTCTATACTTCTTTTATGGTGAAGGGGGGACGAATGGGCGGCGAAACCAGATCGGTTATGCTCTATGCTCCCTTTTTAACTGATGCAGCTTGGGCCGAGTGCTGAGAATTATTGGTAAAGTACTTTAACTAAGCAATCACAATCATTAATTAATTTTAGAGTAAATATAGAATACTAGGGTATACAATAAATTTTTTTTTTCTCTCGAGTGGCCATCTTTCTCAATTGGGAAGCGAGAGGTGAGGAGTTCGATTCCCCGCATTCTCGGGGAACTAGAGTGGGAAAGTGAGTTAGGAGCAGAGTTTCGCAACCTACGCAAGGCACATAGCATACATGGTGATTTGTAAAGTAAATATAGGATAGGATCAAACCCAAAAAATAAAAATACTCCTATTTTTGCTTACGCACATTCACGAAAATTTGGATTGATTGTTGTGATAATTGTTGAAATACCAAGAAAAGAATGGGCCATATTTTCCTTGTCCTCAAACCAAACCTCTGACTGATAGGTTATATAAAAATGGACATCACCAATAGACAAACTTAACTAGAAAAAATGTAAGAGAGGGACATATTTATAACTCATCAACGCGCTTTAAGCGTTAGGAAAAAAGAGTTCGTTTGCAATTTCTACACCAAACAACCAGTGTTGAATCTACCTGTCATTCTACCAAAAAAAAAGAAGAAATACCTGTCTCATTTGCCTTGACATTGTCTTCACCGCAAAATGGCTTTAGAGAAGGGAAAAAAAAAGGAAAAAAAACACACTCTTGAGTCTACCTATCTTGGTCGACGTGGCCTTGATTCTGCACTTATTATGACCCAATGTTGATGTTTGGTTTGCACACAACTAGTGAAAAACCTAGAGAGTTTTTGATAGTAGTCATCCAGGAGAATTGAGACTACAAGAAAACTTATTTCTTGTTGACTGATTCGTGTGGGTTTGGATGTATTTAGGATTGGGAAGCATTTGAGCGTGTGTTAGAGTGATTATAATCTTATTTATCTCAATTAAAGTGCAACCATCTCCTCGATCTTTCCCCAGAGATTAGGCACATGGTCAAACTACGAAAATCACCATTCCAGTTTGAAATCTACAATTTATTTAGTTCTCGAATTATTTCTTTTGTTTTACGCTTCCATGCTAGTCATAGCAAATTGTAATAGTCTTTGGCTATTGTTGATTGATTATTCTGGGAATTTCATAGAGAAAATTGTTCAGAAAATCTTAAACCTATTATATGGTAGCCAATTCAGTCTTAAACTTTTCAATTTATTCAATTTAATCCTAAACCTTTAAACGATTTTTCGATATAGTCATTCTGGCCAAAATGTGGTAGTCCAAAAAGTTTAAATTGGCAAAAGTTTAGGGATCATATTGAATAAATTAAAAGTTTAGGGATGACATTCCATATTGATCCCAAATTTAAGTATCCCCTTAGACATTGAATCAAAATGTATGGACCATTTATCCCAATGCAATGACATATTAAAGAGGGTATTGCTAGTATATAAGTAGATCTAATTTGGGAATCCAATCGATTTAATGCCCTTTAGTTATAACCACGTAAATCCTCTATCGTTGTCCTGCATGTCAAAAAGCTTAATAAAAAAATTTGACTTAACATGAAAAAGCAAGACCAAGTGTAGAGAAAAAGGCTAGCTAACACGTTTTAGATAGAGATAACACATTGAAGGGGGTGTAGCTAGTATATAAGAGGATCTTGTTACGGAATCCAATCAATCCAATGCCTTTCATTAGTCACATAAATCCAGTCGTTGTCCAGTGCGTCAGAAAGCTTTCTTAAAAAAGTTGACCTGACAAAGATAAAGCAAGGCAGCTTTGTCTTTAAAATAGTTATCCTGACAATAATAAGAAAAGACCAAAGTGGTGAAGAATGGGTCAAGCTAACACGTTTTGCATGGAGGACAAACCCTATCACGTGTTTCCCGATCCGACATGGAGAAAAAGCAAGCCCAAGTGTCAAAAAGAAAGGTAAGCTAAGGCGTTTTCCATGGAGATGACACATTGAATATGGTGTAGCTAGTACGCAAGGGGACCTAATTAAGGAATCCAATTAATCCAATGCCTATTATCTAAAGCCACATAAATCAGGTCATTGTCTTATGCATCGGAAATGTTCATCTTAAATTAAGTTGACCCGACAATGAAAAAGCAAGACCAATTTTATCTTTTAAATTGAGCTAACACGTTTTACATGGACCACTAACGCCATCCTATGTGCCTCAGTCCGACATTTCCGAATCTTACAAAGGTATGGAACATAACTTAGTGACATTGAGAGAAGCACAAGAGATGTGAAATGAATGATGCAACTAAATTGTTAGAGTGGTGTTAGAGAATTTATGCTGGGAATCTACTTGTGAAAGGAATATCGTGTGGGCGAGAATTGACTATTCATATAAGACCTAGGGAGAGGCAGTCACGAGTAGGGAATGTAAAGAAGCAACATAATAGCATGCAACGCGATCAAGTGGGGGAGAATGTCACATTTCCTAATTCCATGAACGCATGGAGGTGAACTTCGTAATACTAGGAGAAGCATGAGAGATGCAATATGAATGATTCAATTGGATCGTCAGAGTGGTGTCGGAGAGTATATGCTAAGAATCTACTGATGAAAGACATATCGTGTGAAAGATGTCCAAAGGCAAGATTGGCCACTTGTGCATAAACTAATCGGGAGCCAATATCACTCTCTAGATAATGACCATGACGGGGTGAAATCAATTGTTACGCCCATGCTCCGCTTGAGATGGTAATCATTTTAGCATAATCCATAAATTAGTGGCACATCTAGAATCATGTTATTTGAGCAGGCTTAATATTGGACTTTGATATCAATTTATTCTACAGGAAATACATGTTGCCGGTTAAGTCCGCTTGTGGTTGGACTAGCTACAATTTCTTCAATGTGGAATAATTCATGTATGCTCCTTCGCCATCTTAAAAGTCTTCTAACGGTCGCATCTTGTTCAGGTCTCTGCGCTTGGCCATCAATCCTCCCCCCCATAAAATTATTCGTCGAATGAGCTCGAGAGATCAAACGCATCAAAACCATTGATTTTCCGATTGGTAGGGTCAAATTCTCGTTAATTGAAAAGTCCTAAGAATGCATACCCACCAAAAGACATTGATGTCCATATAAGTAATATACCTAGCTTGGTGACATTAGGCCATCTGGCCAAGAGATTCCTTCATTCACTTTGGAAAGGGAATATACTCACTAGTTAACCAATCTCATCGTATCCATTAATCACCTTGGATCAAGTACAAAATCTTTTTAGGGTGCATTGATTTCACGTGAGTCAATAAAATATTTCCCTAACAATTATTGATTGTTTCACTTACAAAAGTAAGTTAACGAAAAATATTTTCGTCATTAAAAGAAAATATCTAAATATATATAATGGACAATAATAAGAAGGTGGTGTTATTTTTACACCGCTTTTAGCTAAAACACACCCTTTTTTTGTTAATTGACAAAATTAACTTAATTTCATAAACATGTATTGATACTTAACGCATTTTTTAGGGAAACAAATAATCTTTAAGTTGTTACTTTCTGTTGGAGTTCAAGTCGGCGGAAGACGACTTGCCTTTATCCGATGCGCAAACAACAATTAACCCTGGAACGAACGTTAATTTGTGAATGAATCACAAACAAAAATATTTCACGTTGGTCTGAATGTAATCACAAGGAAAACATTCGATTTCCACAGCGTAAATGCCGATTGTTCTTGTAAAGGAGAAATGTAATACTTCCTTTTCTTTTGATAGAAAGGGGACAAGACAAGGAGAGAATTCTGAGTGTACGTTCTGCCAACCGTGCCAACGGTTGTCTTCTGGAGTATTTTATATGATTCCATCACACCCTTTCAAATGGTTTCTTTTCATCGTAGCGTATCAAGATGAAATGGTGCATTCTCATCGCACTCTATCATGGAAGTACTAATTCAGTACAACATCTCCCACTCGGACATGATGGGCTTGATAGCGCTCTACCAAGAACATAAGACATTCAACATTCATCAACTTTACAAAACAATTCATACTGGCAAGTAAACCATGTGACCAGTGAGTACACCTCCACTTGGGAGCTTAAATTATGCACCTGTTAGGGATGACATAATGGCTACAACGCCGAAAAGAAATAAACAATCGATGTCTCACAATGCCCCAGACATATTTTGTTACATCAGTCCAAGTATACCTATCCCTTAAAGGCTATACTTGACTATTCTCAAAACACCATGTATTTACAATTATATCCGTAACCACATAAGGCGATATAATTGGTCGACCAGTAAATACATGTGATAGATGTAAAACAACAATAGTCTTCCTTCGCACTCATGTCTCTCTCCATTTCAGAACAACTGATTTCCTAGACACGTCCCATAAAGCCATATCCATTCATGACCACCGGTAACATACTAAAGTAGCAACATTGATCTTTCACATTGAGAACATAGTAAGAAGTAACATAGGGTACAAAATGAGGTAAATTATAAATTACCTCAAGGGCTCACATGATAAGTAAATAAGGATAATTTTACTCACCTTCCCTTGTCGTTCGTACAATGCACATGTAGTATGAATTATATGCTATAGTGGATTTCTCTTTCTATAAGAGCGTATGTCATTTATTAAATATATCCACTATACGGATCTTAGCCTAAACATAGTCACGTGCTTCTCACGTACTGAATGGACCTAGGCTTAGAACCAGAGAGGACCAAGTCAATTTTCTGCAGGTATGCCTTCCCATATTGGACGAACAACTCCAATTCAAGCCCTTCAGGGACAGCCTTTTAGCAGAAAACTATTCTACCATTTAGTTCAGAGCCTAGAGACACCCAAATAGAACCGAGATGTAAATATTTCTAACTATCCAAGCTGCATTTCTGAGAGGATCCTACCAGGCTAGAGAAGAAAAGGCTGGAGAAGAAAGAGGAGTTTAGAAAGCCATCGAGAGAATTTCACAAAACACTCACTTTACTTTAGGGACTCTGCCCAACACATTACATTTTCCTTGCCTTTTATAGGCAATAAGAGGTCACACACAAATAAGGACCAAGTTCACGAGTCCTGAAACAAATAGAGACTTCCGAAAATCTCGGTAGGGAATTATTCGCACAGTATGAATAGTGAACAGTGATAGTGAACAGTGATTTCCCTAGCTTACTCTACAGTAAAAGTGAACAGTAACTTGTATGGACATTAGTCTTGTTCAGCGGTCTCGTCCGTCACAAGCATTGTAGTCATAGTCCAAGTCATCTGAGCTATGCACTATTGCTAAAAGATGTTCATCATATTTTTGTTCAAGTGCTTCAAGGTCTTCTAGAGAGAGGATTTGGTTTAGCTGATATGATGTAGATGCAGATGCGTCTTCCTGTGCCCAGTCTATATTTTCATCGTCGGTGTCGGCAGGAATGCTTGGCTGAGACCAATTGGATGGCTGTGCATAGAAGGATGTGTCTATGCCTTGAGATAAGGACAAATGTCCTTGCTCATAAGGGTCTTGGGAAAGAGGACCTCCCCATTTAGCATAGGGGCCTTGAGAGGACTGTGCAATGTCGTCTGTGTCTACCATTTCATGCTCCTGAGATGATGCAGCTTGTTTGAATTCCTTGAGTGCTTCCTTGGCTTCTAATACTAGGTCATAATGATCCCATGCAGTTGGTACATTATAATTCAATGGTATCAAAGCCATGGTTGTGTTTGTAACAATATCCGTTCCATGCGCTCAATAGGTGAATCCAGTGCTGAGAAGATCAACACACATCATGACATATCAACCAGAAATACTAGAAGCACCTGTTTCTCTCGTTGCAACTCCATCTTCTTCAACCTCTTCAGATTTTCGTATTTCAAATGCTTCTAAGATAGACTATCTCTATGAAGTCTCTCTTAGCGATGAAACGAAGATTTCTGAAACCCAGCTTCCCTTGATGAACCCCTATTCTGCTTTTGCTGAACCCACTTCATCATTTTCTCCCATTTGCTTTATCCATCAACTCATTCGCCAAACTCCGAAGGAAGTAAAAGAATACGTTCAGTCTTCCAAGTTCGACCAACATCCTATCCCTACCACTGAAAAGGAGTACTTTGTTACTCTTCAGATCCCTCTAGAATTTCCCAGATAGTAGATCCAGCAAGGATATTCTCATGTGCATTATGGAGCTGTTCGTCTTGCTCTTACTTTTCATGGTCGAAAAGGCTTGCCAGTTGTGGCAAGAATTGCTCTACTGGATACCAAGTTTTTAGAATATCGGCATGCTTGTATTGGTACTGTTCAAACCACTTTAAATGATGGAACAGTCTTTGTGACTTTGTATCCAAACTTCAATATTGCTCTTTCAAACCCACATTTGCTCTCTTTTCTAAAAGTTCAAGTTCAGCTCACTGGAGCTCCCCAAACTGCTGATTCTATAGCAACAACATTGCACTACCAGATGGTTTATCGAGTACAAAACCATGCTCTTGATCTAAATTTTCACAATGGAAATGAAGATGCTTTGTTCATCTCCATGCAAAATGACCAAGCATCTTGCATTCATGTTCCCAAACAAATCCCAAAGGAAAAGTTGGTCACGCTCCTTCCAGAAACCTGGATTACCAATTATGAAAAGTTGCACCAAAGTAACAAACATTTTCAGTCTTCGGACTCTGAATTTGTCATAAAAAAAGATGGAACTATTTCCATCAAATTTGGCAAGGAAAAAGAAGAAAGCCCCTCTATCTTCCAAACTCTCTTTATGATTGAACCATGTGTTCTTGAGTCAATTTCCAAACCAGACCCGAAAGGGCTTGTTAAATACTTCAAAAGTGATGGATATCCTGTCCATTACTACCAAAACCAGCATGGTCACTATTTTTGGGATCCTTTTTTGTCAATGTTCTTATTGTACAAATTCTCTTGACGAGGTAGACCCATTTGCAAAACCTCCACCTCAAAGGAAGCACAAAAAGCCAAAGGATTCTATGTACCAAAGATACTTGAACGGAGATCCCTCCGTAGATACTCTTGGTGAGAATGATAAATTTCAGTTTATGGTTTCCTATGCACCAACTCCACCACCAGAGTTCAGTGTTCCTCTCTCTGTATCACCAGAACCACCATCATCACCTCGTCCGTCCTTCCTCAGAAAAAACTAGCCATTTCCCCATTTTATAAGCTAATTGTAAAGTGGGCAAAAAAACATTCCTACCCTCTTGAGGTTCCAGCAGAAACATTACCTAGTACTTCCATCTCCATGTTTCATGAAACAAACTTTCCTCCTCTTGTTCGGGAAAGCTCCAAACTCTCGTTTCTTGCTCCAGAAGAGTTTATTGATCCACAAGGCAGATATAGGCATGTCCCTAAGATACTTGCCCCAACCGATGTGGATGAGCATGGAAGACAGAAAATAAATCCTGTTGCTGAAGCTGTCCTAAATTGGCAATCAGAGACTCTTTTAGCACACAACAATGCTTTCAAAGCAATTGATTCCAAGATTGGGAATGTGCAACAAGACTTGCGAAGATATGATGAAACTACCAAGAAGATGCTTTCAGATTTCCAGAAGAGGCTTCATGCCTTAGAATCTGGACAACACTTGGGGTATCATTATCTTGAAAGTCCTAAGGCTGAAATAGACAAGCTCAGAAAACAAATCCAGATCCTTGAAGAAGGAAGGCTTAACCCAATTTCAACTACTTTACGAACAGAGCCTCTATCTCTCCCTCCTCCACCTCCGCCACCCCAAATGTCTATCTTTGCTACTCTTACAGAAATTCCTGTCAGACAAGATAAGACAGATGTGGCTGAGATGCGAAATCGTCTCAAGGAATTAGATCGAATAAGAAAAGAAAAGGGAAAGGAGAAAAAGTTTGAAGAATCTTCATTTGTCATAAGGGAACAGCTAGATCAATTGATGCTAACAAATCCATTAGAATCTTTCCTTAGAGATTTGAGTAATCAAGAACCACAACTTGATCCTGTTACTTCACAGCCTCCACAACAAATTCAGCATGTCATTTCGACAAACCAGATTCTGTTTCCAACAAAATCAGCCTTTCTAAACATCTTTGATACTGAATCAGATTCGGCATCTCTTTCGTCTTCATCATCTTTTTCAATCCCTTCCATTGATTCTTTTCCCATAGCACCAGTAACTTCATCAATATTCATGGCCGATCCTCCAGACCATGACATGGAATCAAATCCTTATGAACCAGAAGTCGTCCAGCCAAACAATCCATCCCAGAATGTGACCACTTCATCAAGACAATTTTTTACCGTTGATGATATTCCTTATCATAAATGGCTAGAAAGACTCGAAGAATTTCATACTTGGCTAAATACCCAAGCCATTACCAACCAGGACAAGTATGATGTTCTTTTCAATTTTTGTCACAAGATTCACAGGTAGCCTCAAACTTTGGTGGGCATCTATGTCAGAACAAGATCAGCTTCACTTTTTACTCTCCCCAAACTTTCAGTATGCCATTACTCTTCTATAGCACTTCTTTGTGGGGAAACCCGTTAATCTCATAGAGCTCAAAAGAAGAGAAATTTTCGAAAGAAAATGCTGCTCTCTTCAGAAAAAACATCTTGATAAGCATTACCGTGAAATGCTTAAGCTCTTCTATCAAATTGGAGCTGATGCAAATCTAAAGCATATGTTCCTGACCTCCATCCCCAAAGAATTATCTCAGATAGTGGAGAGAACTTTTCTCTCCAAACAAAGGAGGATCCAGGATGTTCCATTAGGAGAACTCCAACAAGAAATCCATTTATGCTTAGAAGAATTATGTATCAAGCGTCAAATGATTCAGACTTATGTCAATGACAACAGAGAGCTTGATAGAGCCTGTTCTCGCCAGAACCCGAAGATCAAATGCTCCAAGAAAGATTGTGATGGTTCTTGCGGAAAATCTTCCAGAAAAAAGAAACACTTCAAAAAGCTCAGGATAAACAAATCCAGGCATAGCTCCAAACATGGCTCCAAGCACTTCCGAAGAAAGAAGAAATGGAGATACCTACGCAAAAGGAAGGACCGCTCAGGTCACAAAAAGTCAAATCGATGCTTCATCTGCAATCAAAAAGGACATTTTGCCAAAAACTGTCCTCAAGCAAAAAAAGGTCAGAACCATTTGATACATCATATAGAGAATGAAACTGGTATTTCTCTTGACAATGATGATATCGAATCTCTATTTTCTGTGGATAAAGAACCATGTGAACAAACTCTTTGTGTCATCCCTTGTTATCAAACTCCCAGTGACACTAATTCGGATTTAGATCTTGAAGATATCTTTCACATATCTCTTACCCCTTCAGAAGAAAGCACTGACATATTTTCAAATCAAACCCATTTGTCCCCATTTCCCTGTCAAAATATTCACTTCAAAGTTTGCCAAGCCAATTACTGCCATTGCTCTCATAGATACTGGAGCAGCTTCTTCAATCTTAGACATTAAATTTTTTCCTAAAGAATATTGGACTTCCTGTGTCCGATATTTCAACTTTGCTTCGAGAGATACTTTCTCTACAAATATGAGAACCACTCCGATAACTGTCCAGTTTTTTCCACAGTGTTCCATCACCACAAAAATCTTTGGCTCTAGTTTTCCAAACAAAGATTTGATTTTTGGTTTGGATATTATGACTCAAATTTCTCAACTTCGCATTATTCCTCGAAGATGTCTTAAATATAAAGACCAATTCTCTGAATTTGTTAATATTCAAAGACTTTTTTCTATTCATATGAGCCTATTAGACCCGATCATGCAAATGTTGTTGGAATCCTGTTCGGAGTCTCATTCTGAGTTCACTCAAAAATGTTCTCATCCTTTATGGAGAAACCCAGAATTCTTTGTTCGCCTCCCTTTCAAGAAGAATGAAGATATCAATCCAACCAAGGTGAGTCATATGGGAATGAATCCAGAACACGTGATTTTAGCTCAAAGGGAATGCTCAGAACTGTTGCAGCAATGCCTTATTGAAACTTCCAATTTTCAATGGGCTTGTGAAGCTTTTTATGTCAACAAGCGTGCAGAGCAAAATCGAGGCAAGATGAGATTGGTAATTAATTACCAGCCTCTTAACCTTTTTCTCCAAGATGATAAATTTCCTTTACCCTCCAGAAACTCTCTTTTTGCCGGAATATCCAAGGCCCAAATCTATTCCAAATTTGATCTTAAAGCCGGATTTTGGCAACTGGGCATTTATCATGAAGACAGACCCAAGACAGGATTCTGTATCCTAAACCAACATTTTCAATGGAAAGTTCTTCCTTTTGGTTTAAAGGTTGCACCATCCCTTTTCCAAAAGGCAATGTGTCGAATTTTCCAACCAATCCTATCAAGCGCAGCAATATACATTGATGATATCCTGCTCTACAGTCCTGATGAGTAGTCACACTATCAACTTCTTGAGCAATTTGCAGACATTGTGAAAAAGCATGGCATTATCCTTTCGCAAAGGCAAATGAACATTGCCCAAACAGAAATTGAATTTCTTGGTATGCATCTTAACAAAAGTACATATTATCCAGGGCCACATATTGCTCAGGCTTTGCTGAAATTTCCTGAAGAAAACTTCACAAGAAAGCAAGTTCAGCAATTTCTCGGGATAATTAATTATCTCAGAGATTTTGTTCAAAATATTGCAAAGCTGCTGATCCCACTGCAGACAATGCTGAAAACGAATCCCTCACCTTGGGGAAAATCTCATATTAAAGCAGTTGCTGAACTAAAAGAGATTATGCAGACTCTTCCTCCCCTATAAATCCCATCAACAGGGAAGAGAATTCTCCAAACTGATGCCAATGATGAATACTGGGCCGCCATCCTATTTGAAGAAATTGATGGTAAGAGGCATATGTGTGCCTACAAAAGTGGAAAATTTTCCCAAGCTGAAATGCATTATCATTCCACTTTTAAAGAAATCTTGGCGGTAAAGAATGGGATAAAAACTTTTGAATTCTATCTCATTGGCCATCATTTCCTGGTCGAATTGGATGTGGCATCTTTCCCTCAAATGACCAAATTCAAACAGAAGCAGGTTCCAAATTCTCAACTGCTTTAATGGGCTGAATGATTTTCAAAATACTCTTTTGAGACCAAACATATTGCTGGAAAGAAAAATATGCTTGCTGACTTCTTGTCAAGACCAAAAGCACCATCGGAAATTAACATGTATATCATGAGGCATGCTTTCCATACTTCTCAACATAATGAGAAGTATAAGATTAAGAAAATCAAAGACTGGCCAAGCTGGCGATATCCCGAGGAGATTATTGAGCAAATCTAGAAAGGCAGTCTCACAGAAAATCTAGATAAACTTATGTGGCAATGCTACACAAATCTATTCCGATTCAATGGAGGTTCGATTCTTTATCCTTTTGGTTTAAATGCAGATTATCCGTTTATACATCCTCTAATTTAGAAGGAATATGATTTTCCTGATCAACTTCGATGGTTATTATGGTACTTAACCAATAAGTACTTGATAGCTATTGAAATTCCAACCAAAAGATTCATTGCCAACCTCACCAGAATATTTGGACTAGGCAGAGGAAAAATTGAAAATGAAAATGACAAAAATCTTTTAGATTTCCTCAATTGGTTTTATCCTCCAACTCATTGGAAATGGCTCTTGCAAAAAAAAATTGAGAACCATGCAACCAAACCCTGAAGTCCACACTATTATGTTCTTTCGGCGACCATGGCATTTTTTCAAAAATAATGGCAACAACATCAATGCCCCACAGACTGTCGGTACCACATCCTATAAACCTCAGCTGGACAACAAACAAGCTTGGGTTCACAAATCTTATCCAAGACCTGTTGGATGTTGTGAACACCAATACCAAGAACTCCAGAGAGTTTTATGTCAGGAAAACAAGACTATTCCTGAAGATGCATGGAATTATAATGTACCCACTGCATGGAATCATTATGACCTAGTATCAGAAGCCAAGGAAGCACTCAAGGAATTTAGACAAGCTGCATCATCTCAGGAGCATGAAATGGCAGACATAGATGACATTGCACAGTCCTCTCAAGACCCCTCTGCTAAATGGGGAGGTCCTCTTTCCCAAGACCCCTATGAGCAAGGACATTTGTCCTTATCTCAAGGCATAGACACATCCTTCTATGCACAGCCATCCAATTGGCCTCAGCCAAGCATTCCTGCCGACACCGACGATGACAATATAGATTGGGCACAAGAAGAAGCATCTGCATCTACATCATATCAGCTGAACCAGATCCTCTCTCCAGAAGACCTTGAAGCACTTGAACAAAAATATGATGAACATCTTCTAGCGATAGTGCACAGCTCAGATGACTCGGACTATGACTACAATGCTCGTGACAGACGAGACTGTTGAACAAGATTAATGTCCGTACAAGTTTACTGTAGCAAGTTACTGTTCACTTTTATTGTAGCAGTAGGCTAGGGAAATCACTGTTCACTGTTCATACCGTGCGAATAATTCCCTACTGAGATTTTCGGAAGCCTCTGTTTGTTTCAAGACCCGTGAGCTTGGTCCTTGTTTGTGTGCGACCTCTTATTGCCTATAAAAGGCAAGGAGGATATAATGTGTTGGGTAGAGTCCTTGAAGTAAAGTGAGTGTTTTGTGAAATTCTCTCGATGGCTTTCTAAACTCCTCTTTCTTCTCCAGCCTAGTAGGATCCTCTGAGAAATGCAGCTCGGATAGTTAGAAATATTTCCATCCTGGTTCTATTTGGGTGTCTCTAGGCTCTAAACTAAAAGGCAGAGTAGTTTTTTGCTAAAAGGCTGTCCTTGAAGGGCTTGAACTGGAGTTGTTCGCCCAACGTGGGAAGGCATACCTGCAGAAAATTGACTTGGTCCTCTCTGGTTCTAAGCCTAGGACCATTCAATGGTACTATATCAGCTCGCTTTCTATAGCGCCCAATTAAGTACTCGCATTTAGCATCTTACAGGTATACATGACTGTGGGACTATCATGTTTGGTCTTATTATAAACAAATCACATACCTTATCTTGACTCCAATCAAGGCAACATATTATTTTATGTACCAAACTTGCTCTTCAGTGTTTATTTGTACATAACGTCTCATCTCAACTTGCTAACTATAGCACTTGAGGCGATTGCTCGTGTGAGTGAGCCAATCATTGCCTGCTGACATACTTTTCAATAATATATGTGTGTATGTGCTAGTCTCAAGATGGATTTGTACTTATTGATAAAACATCAAGTCACTAATAAACAAACAAGTACAATACATATGTCCACATATACATAAACCAATGATCCTCTACAATAACACATATCACATTCTACGCAATCCTAGTGACATCATGTGAATCGAGAATATGTCTCTAAGAATAGCCTTCGTAAATGGATCAGCAACCATTCTATTGGTTGAAATGTATTGTAGGATCACTTCTTTCTGCGCTATTATATCTCTTATGAAGTTATTTTTTATGTCAATGTGCTTCGTCTTTCCATGATACTTGGGATCCTTCATATAGGTAATGGCTGCTTGACTATTGCAATAAACTATCACTAGTCTTGGAACCTCAGTGACAATGGCTAAATTTTCTTAAAAAGTTTTAGCCATACTGCTTCTTGCACTACGGCAGAGCATGCAATAAATTCTGTCTCCATCGTAGATAAGGCCGTGCATGTCTGTTTCTTGCTATTCCAAGAAATTACACCTCCATTGAGTAAGAACGCATATCACATATTCAGAAGTCGATTTACGCTCATCTGGGTATCCACCTTAATCAGCATCTAAAATGCCTAATATGCGTAAATCACTCCCTTGGTAACAAAGTCGATAGTCCATGGTGCATTTCAAATATCTCAGGATCCTCTTCATTGCTTTTTAGTGTGCTTGACCGGGATTTGATTGATATCGGCTCACCAATCCCACGGCATTACATATGTTAGGTCGAGGACACATCATAACATACATCAGACTTTCGACCACACTAGCGTAAGGAGCAGTTTCCATCACTTTAATTTCTTCTGGAGTCTTAGGACACATCTCAGTACTTAGGCCTTCACCTTGCATGACAGGGGTATTAATGGGATTACAATGCTGCATATTGAAAAGCTCATGAATCTTCATTATATAAGACTCTCATGATAAAACAAGGAGTTTCCTTGATCGATCTCTTTCGATCTTAACTCCTAATATATAAGCATCTTCTCTCATGTCCTTCATTTCAAAATTGGAGGACAACCATTCTTTTATGGTGATAATAAAAAACTTGTCATTTCCAGCCAATAGAATATCGTCCACATAAAGTGATAAAATCACAAATTTATCTTCGGACCGCTTAACATATACACAGTGATCTTCTTCAATCATCGTGAAACCAAAAGTTGTTATGGCTCGATGAAAACGAATATACCACTATCTAGATGATTGCTTAAGGCCATATATTGAGCGATGAAGCTTGCATACTTTATCCTCTTGACCTTTAGCTATGAAACCTATTGGCTGCTTCATATAGATTTCCTCATCTAGTTCTCCATTGAGAAATGCCGCCTTTACATCCATTTGATGTAATTCAAGGTCCAAATGTGCAACGATGGCTAAGATAAGGTGTATTGAGGCAAACCTTACAAATTGTGAAAATGTTTCCTCACAATATATACCCTCTTGTTAAGTATAACATTTTGCCATAAGGCGAGCCTTATACTTTTCAATGAATCCATCTGCCCTTCACTAAATCTTGAAAACCCATTTGTTTCCAATGGCCTTACGATTGGGTAGTAGATCAACCAAGTCTCAGACATGATTTGCCCTCATTGACTCAATTTCATCTTCCAAAGCTTTTCTCCATTCTTCCTTATCAGAGGATGAGAGAGCCTCTTGAACAGTCTTAGGCTCGGCATCATCATTCTGAGTAATCATAAATGCTTTCCCTTCAATTTCAAAACGACGACGGGGAATACTTTTACGATTACTCTTATGCAATTGGATTTCTCTTGAATTCAATTCGTTAGACGATGCAACACTCCCACTAGGTCTTGTGTGTTGAGGTAAATCTTCATTTTCCTCTACAGCATTAGTGGGTGTGTTATTAGGGTTTTCCATCTCATATAATTGGAAGTCTTTATCAATCTCACCTCTATTAGAAATATCGTTCTCCAAGAACGTGACATCTCGTGACTCCATTTCGGTCACACTTCCATCAGCTTGTTTACCTTTGAACATGTACCCTTTGGAGTGTTCAGAATATCTTATAAAGATACATTTCTTCCCTCTAAGACCTAATTTACCATATTTACGGGAAGAATCATGAACATAAGCTACACATCCCCATGGACGTAGAATACTTAAGTCTGGTTTCCTACTAGTCCACAATTCATAAGGGGTGGAAGTGACCGATTTTGAGGGCACTCGGTTAAGTATATAGGCAGCAGTCAATAAAACATCTCTCCAATATGAGATAGGTAAATTTGCTTGCGCCATCATGGACCTAACCATTTCCAATAGGGTTCTATTCATTCTCTCAGCTACCCCATTTTGTTGTGGAGTACCAAGAATAATCAATTGTCCTACAATTCCCTTTTCATCACAAAGAGCCTGGAATTACTCAGATAGATACTCACGTCCGCGATCAGTTCTCAATGCCTTTATTATTTTGTTCAACTGATTCTCTACCATCGCTATATATCGTCTAAAGCAATCTAATACTTCTGACTTATGGGAGATCAGAAAAACATAACCGAAACGCTTGAAGTCATCTATAAAAGTGATGAAATATTAAGCTTCATGCCTCACCCTCACGTTCAAAGGACCACAAATGTCAAAATGTATGAGTTGCAATGGAAATTCGGCTCTAGTCCCTTTACCGAATGGTTTTCTAGTTGCTTTTCCCGCTAGACAATGTTGACATACGGATAGATCAACATTAGTGAGTGACCCTAAAAGGCTTTCTCTAGCTAATCTTTACATTCTTTGCAACCCAATGTGACCTAATCTAGCATACCAAGTACTTGCATCAATCTCAACATTACTAGAATGCAATTAAAGAAAAACAACCATCGACATTAACATTGTACTGATCATAGTCAATGTCTAACACCATAAAACCATTCGATACATGACTTAAACCATAATAAACTGTTCCATACAAAATGTCAACACAATCACCATGGAAATTCAATACATAACCTAGGCTAAGAAGAACAACTACGGAGACCAAGTTTCGTCGAATATCCAAAGCAGAGGACATTATGTAGGAATAGGCCTCGACCACCACGTAAAATTAATTTACATGTGTCAATATCCTTTACTTCAATTCTTGAGTTATTCCAAACATATATCCATCTTCTTCCAAGCTGTATCCGATGATACTCCACAAATGCTTCTCGGTCTCTAGCTACGTGGTCTGTTGCTCCTGAGTTTACAGTCCACATTGGATGAGATTCAGCAAGCATTGCAGTGCTGAAAACAAAAGCATTACTTAAAGTAATTGAGTAATAGGGTACCTCTTTCGGCTCAGTGCATTCACGAGCAAAGTGACCTATCTTACCACAATTGTAGCACTTCATCTTAGTCTTGTCCTTCTTCCCACCACGCTTCTTGCGTTGGAAGGTCTTAGCCCTCTTAGGTGCTTGATCAGTCTTCTTCCCTTTGTTGTTGAATTGAAGATTTCTTTTGCGCTTAAAGCCCGAAACTTTGCGCGAACTCGATTCAGCAACATAAGCATGGGTAGAGGATCTCACAGCCTCTAGGCGCTCATCCTCTAATTCCAAATGACTCGTTATATCATCAAAAGTGACAATATTCTCGTTATGCGTCAATTGATCTTCATATGCTCCCAATTGTCAGAAAGAGACCTTATAACAGCCTGAATTTGCTGTTCATCAATAAGGGAGTGACCTGCCGACTTCAGCTCACGAATCATGTTTGACATCTCCCGAAGATGCTGCCTCATCGTTATATTTGGGCGCTTTCGGTATATGTCAAACTTGATGGTAAGTCTCCTCAGCTTAGTAGCAGATGTTCCCCCAAACTTATCTTTCAAGGCAACCCACATAGCTTGAGCTTTATCATAACTTTCAAACTCACACATGAGATCATCTTGCATACAGCTCAGCAACGTGATGCGAGCAATGCTATTTTTCTTCTTCCAAGCTTGATAAGCTTCTAGATCTCTTCTGTGTTGAGCTAAAGTTCCATGCTCAGGTTCATCCATGGTGTGATTGAGGGTTTCCAAAACCTCTTACTCCTCAATGATGTACTAAACATTTCGATGCCAAATATCATAATTGTCAACGTTCAGCTTCTCACTCTTATTGAGGTCAGCCACAATGGTCTTGGATGCCGAAGCCATAATCAATTGCTATAACACATTGGCATAATAAACGCAGAATCAATACTAGCACATTTTTCAAAGTAACACACATATTTAA